>VZTV01005363.1:111787-181918 GCA_013400875.1 Anhinga rufa | reverse complement strand
ATTTTATTTTTTTTTTATTGCTATTCACTCTTTCTCGAGGTGATAAAAAGTGAAGTCATTTGATCCAAAGCGTTCACATAAACTAAATTCCTTTTAAGGCTTTTTCACTGACTCCTGGAGTTAACGCGGTGCTATTTCGGAAGCCGGTCTCATGATTTCAGTTGGGAAACTCTTTCACCTTCGTGGCTTTCATCCTGACATGAAGCTGGTGCGGGAGAGCTAGCGAATTGTGGTAAGGATCAGAGTTTATAGCCGTTACTGAAGAGAAGTAGCTCTTGTGGAAATGGAGCAGAGAATTATTACTGTACTAAGAAAACCAGAATTTATTACTTTTCCGAGGCTGGAAACTTTTTGAAGGCAATTGCCCAAGTGGAAATGGGAGCAGGCTAAAGTTCTACTTAGAGAGCTCGGGTCGGCCCGCAGCCTGCGGGACCCCAGCGCTGCTGATGTCGTCCCTTACCCAGTTTGTTCATGATACTGATGAAGCGGGGTGAAAGCACGGGCTCCCGTGAGCAAACCCAGGGGAGGGCCTGGGCGGCTCCGGGCGAGGAGGCGGCAGCGGCGACGCCACGTCGCTGTTGCTTGGCGGTCTCTCGCTGGATTTGCTCGGCGTGGCCGGCGGGCCGTGGTCGCGGATGTGGGTACCTCGGGGGCAGCACACTGCGCGCCGGGGAGCGCGTTCTTGGTGGGATGCGTACGTGTGCAGGGGCCCTTCTCAAAATAGGAGCTGACATCGTGCCCGGCAGGGCCACGCGTGAGCCACGGGACGAAGCTCGGGTGGGCACAAAGGTATCGTAGCTCTACGAAGTGGGAATCTTTATTCTGAGAGAAGTTTTTCCTAGTTTTGCAACGTGGGCATCTTGGCCTTTTCAGGATTGTGTGTGCACTACCATTTAGCCGTAGCATGGGAAAAAAGGGCGTCCTCGCTCTTTCCGTCACCGAAGGGTGCACGGCATCCTGCGATGGGAGGCGCCTTCGAACAGCGCAGGGGCCAGCGCCACGGTTTTGTGTGACCGGGTGGTTTAACGGGAGGAGTTTGCCATCAGGCCCTTGCGACCGTGTGATAGCCGGTACTGCAGGGCGAGCGATACTACAGGCTTTGCAGCTGAGATGCCTTGACTGGAGAATTGTGATGGAGAGCGATGAGACGCCGGAGAAGGAGCTCGAGTTGTCTTAGCTGTTGCTATCCATGCTCTTAACATTTGCTTTGGGGGCTGAAGACTGTTTTACTGAGTGTCAGAAAGGCTTCAAGTGATACCTAAATGTAAAATAACATCGTCTGTTCTCATTTCTCAAGCATCGCCATGCCTGGGAAAGCTGAGCCTTCGGTGTGGCTCCCGCCTGGGCTGGCAGGGGCTGAGCAAGGCCGGTGCACTCGGCCACCGTGGTGGCTAATCCCGGGTGTGAGCCACGGTTTCGGCACGGCAATCTGGTCCTTGCAAACGCCTGTTAGCCTCCTTCAGGCAGGCGGGGGCAGAAAGCTCGAGCTTATGCCTTGTGCCTGAGCTGTGCACCGTCTTCTCGCTGCCCAGGCCCGGAGGTGCTCTTGTCCTTCAGGGTCTCCGGTGCGCGTTGGTGCGTAGCTGCCTCTCGACTGTCCTCCGCGGCACCAGCCAGCATCCTGAAGGCGTAGCGATACGACAGCCAGGACGTCGCAGGTGCTGGATGGGAGAACGGGGCGGCTCATTCGGCAGCTCTCTTCGGCGAACGTGTCTTGTAGGAAAAAATGATCAAACGTGAGCCAAGTCTACTGTTTTTCCTACAGGGGAAGATAT
Source organism: Anhinga rufa (assembly GCA_013400875.1). Classification (NCBI taxonomy): domain Eukaryota; kingdom Metazoa; phylum Chordata; class Aves; order Suliformes; family Anhingidae; genus Anhinga; species Anhinga rufa. The sequence goes on along the minus strand of VZTV01005363.1, from coordinate 180,143 downwards.
GTTCAGGCAGGAAAACAAGCTATCGCGAAGGCTTGTGTTGCTATTCAAAGTCCAGGACAGCCTCCCGCAATAACTTATTTTCAGAAATTTTCACTTGACACGAAACCGGTACTTTTTCTCCCGCGAGCAGTCGAGATGTTAGTTTCCCTGTTCGTAACCTAATTTAGCCGGGGTAAAAATAAAGCTGGTACATTTGCATCTGCTGTACGCTTGAAGTAGCCGATCTGAAATGTTTGTGTTCGTCTGTCAGCAAGGACTTCTGACTGCCTCTGTGCAGAGGTAACTTTGAAGTGTGTTACGTTCTTTGCCAGGTTAGATTCCCTCTGGACACTTCCTGGACACAAATTTTTCTTTTGCCTTTTCTTTAAGTGGTAACAAGTCAAGACAAGGGTCCGTTTCCATCTTCAGAAGAGAACCGTCCTGGGAAAGGGGGTGGCGAGCATCTCCTGGGGCTCGGCATCGCCTCCCTCGAGGGGCTGACCGCAGTCGCTGCGGGGACTTCCAGGGCTGCGTCGAGCAGCGGTTGTGTTTCTCCGTGCAGTATCCAGTCACTCGAGGCCACGGTTCAGGAGGGTACGTCAAAAAGCCTGGTCCAAAAGGCTTCCCCAGGACGGGCTGTTGTGCCGGAGCTCTGAAGAGCAGAAGAGAACCGAAAGGTCTGAGCGTAACGCCTCTCAACACAAAGAGCTTCTCATCAGCTCTCCTTAAGCATTGTGGCACCTCTGCGTCGAGTGGAGATTTAGCTCTGCCACCCTTATCATCCCCAGTTCAAGGTGGAAAATACTTTTTTTGCAAGCGCAAAGACCAAAGCCTTTTGAGTTAATTAAATCTATGAAGAAGTGAGCTGCGAGCTGAGCGTCGTAGGTAGCCCCTTCCAAGACGAGGCGTGGATGCCCCGGTGCTGTCGGCATGCTGGTGCAGGCTGACCTGCCAGCACCCAGGTAACATCAGATTCCTCTGTCAAATGGAGATTTCAAGCGATAGGCAGGAGGCTGCGCGTGTAAATCCAAGGCAGAAATAGCTGCTCTGACAAAGACTGACAGGTACGCGCCATTCTCTTCATCTGGCACATGCCGTCTGCGATGCCGCTATGGGAGCTGGCAACGGCCCTGCAGTGGTGGGTGGCGAACAAAGGCTGTTCTCAGAAATATTTTCAAGGCAAAGTTAGAATTAAAAGCACGGAGCTGATATAAAATAACGGTGATAAAGGTATGGATCAAGGGAGTTGCTGGAAATACACAAGTAGACTGAAATTGGTAAAATGGGACTTTTTCTCTTCTTGTACCGAGTTTTCCGGAGTTGCTTCCTCTGTTTTGCGACGCGCGGATTGCTTGCGACCTGCTCTGCCCGCCTATTATTGATACAACGGCAGAGAACAATAATTCCTGAACGTAGGGAACGGAATTAGCTGTCGAGGCGAGGTCGCTCGGTGACCTGGGAAAGGCGATGCTGCTGGTCCCTCTGAGCTGAGCGCGGTGGTTACGGGAGACGCTCGCCTCTGACCGAAGCCTTTGAGTCATCTTTGACTCGCCCCCAAACTACTGGGGGTGGAGAGAAGCGTAGTCATCTGCCAGATCCCTTTCGAGAGCTTGCAAAATTCAGTGCAAATGCTAGCTATTGCCCTCCCACAGCCCCCCTACGCGCTGCCTTGAGCTTTAATCTCATCACTCATAACCGCTCAAATAGTGTTGGTCCTGATAGCTCAGAGAACCCACTCGCTCGCCCTCCTCTGCGAGGATAATCGAGGGGAGGCTGCTACTCGCCTCCCGCTTTTGGCAACAGGAGGAACGCGGGATACGGCTGCAGAATGCGCTTGTCGGCAGAATGGGGGGAGACGCGACCTGCCGGTCGGTGCTGCTTTGCAGGATTGCTCTCTCGGGCCGTTGGGTATCTGTTACCCTGTTTTTCTTGTATTAAACGTTGGCCAGAGGCAGGAGCGGGTAGGAGCCGTCACGGGTGCCTCGGGCTCCATTACATCGGCCCGTAAAGGGATCAAAGCGATCCTTTCATACCAGCCCGCTCCTTATCATGGAACTGAATGTGCGTCTGTCTGTCTTCTGCCTTTTAATCACTTCAGATTGCCCGTGGCTGTAGGTGTGTCCGTCCGTGGCGCCTTGCTTAGGGCTTGCTGCTCAAAGGTACCGCGGACCCTCGAGCCTCGAGCGGGAGGTGGGTGCCCAAGGCGGGTCGCCTGCGGAGCAGGAGCAGGGCTGCCGAGCCACATGCGCTTGGTGTGACCCTCTCTGTGTTGGGAACTTTTTATTCTCGTCCCTGCGGCGCTTCTGGTTTCGGCTGAGACGCGGTCAGCTGGCTCAGGGAAGTCTCAGGTTCCTGTGGTTTTGTGAAAGGTTCACGTGATAAAAGGTAAGCTGAGGGGCTCCTTCTGGAGCTTTGGCGTGGCAGGAAGGATCCGACTCGGCTCGCGGGAAGCCGGTTCACCTCGCGGCTAATAGTCAGATCCCGTTGTCACGCCTGCGGCAGTCATCAGAAGTCCGCGGCCCCGCGCGCTGCTCCTGCAATGCCTTACAGATTGGCAAATCATACCGGTATTAGCCGCGTGACGACAGTACGTGTCAGAGAGGGGGGAAAGCGTGCGTAATGTTCAGAACAGAGCCGCGAGAGCACGCCGGATAGCGTGACGGTGATTCTTCGCTTCGGTCTCCCTTACAAGCACGCGAGACGAACAGCCGGAGCTTCGCCTCGGGTACTCCCGCAGCGTCCAGCCTGGTACGCGCTGACCTGGAATAAGAACTTTGCCGGGGACGGCGACGGTCACCCCGTCCCTCGGGAGCAGCCCTTTGAGCACCTCCGAGCCGGAGGACAGGCTGTCGGCCACGCGAGCTCCCTTTCGGGCTGCTCTGTCACGCAGGGGAAACGGCGAGGCAGGGTGGAGAGGCGCGAGCGTTTCTGGCCGAAATGAAGTTGGGCAGCAGTGGGTGTGGGTGGAACCCCATGCTGACATTTTCAGATACCTTCAGCTAAAATAAGAGATAATTGCAAAGCAGCAGCGCTGAATGTCGTACGTTCTGCTCCTGTGAAAGAGATGAAGCGGTGCAAACAAGGAGGTGCAGACAAGATCACGCAACCAATAAGGGTCGTCATGAGTAAGCACAGAAGTAAAAGACCAACCTGTTTTCGTACTGCCAACTTTCTGAGCTGCCAAAATGTAACGATTATGTTAAATACGTGGCTTTCCAGGCACCTCACAGTAAGCCTGTTTGTGGGTGTACTGCGTCGTAGGAGGTGATAACTCTGTTCCTTTGCCTCCTTGGATGGGAGCGCAGGTTAGCGCCTCCACCCCAAAAAGTGCCTCTGGCTTTCTGAGGTGCTCCTGCCTCGGGTCTTGGAGTACTTAAAATGGGCGCGGATTGGAGCGAGGCACGCTGCAGTCTCCCCCGAGGACTCAGTGCAAATGGCCGCGTCCTCCAGATTGTACTCGGCTCCGCTTCCACGTGTTTTCCAACTTGACTCCCGTTTTGATTTGGGTTTTTTGAAGATGTTGAGAGGCTGAGAGGTTTTGAGAGGACGGGTCTGGGTCTCGTTGTCACGTTTCCTTGCTTTGTATTGTCTTCGTGTATACTGGGTGCCATTAAAAATTCCCGTTCCAGAAGCCCCTATCATCCTGATGGCACCGCATTAACATGTGAAACAGTGGTTGGGCTGGCATGCAGGACTCCTGCGGTTCCACATGGAGAAGCGCCGTGGTTGTGCTAAAGCACCTTCCTGTTTGCCCACGCTGTATTAAACCTCGGAGGGCGGCTCATGGTCAGGCTTTTTGCCCACAAACTTTGGGCGTCTGCATTTTTCATGGGAGTTTTGCTTTTTTCTTCTGTTTGCCCGTGGTTGCAGGGGCTCAAGACCCTCAGCAACTCCCAAACCGAAACAGATCCTGGAAACTTTAGGGGGACTGCTGGAAAAGGGTGTTGTGATGGTGTCGAGGCTCTGTTTCGTTTATGGAAGAGAAGGGAGGTTAACACATGAGAGGCAGAAATCCGCTGTTCTCTTTGTAAGTGAAAGGTCATGTTACTGAGCACTGCAGGGTGGATTTGTGAAAAACGAGCTCCTGTTTGCGAGGAATTAGAATGAGTCTCTCTCTTTTTTTTTTTTCCACTTGTGACCTTTAAAGATGCTGCTCTTAGATTGCTAAGCAGGCTGATGCTTTTAGCAACCCAATCCAAAATTTCTTTCTCGTAGAAAGACTATCGTTCAAACGCTGTGGGTATTGCTTCCAGAAAACGTTCCTTGCCGTAACCCCCGCGGGGGAAAGAAGGGATGCAACGGCAGGATGTGGTCTGGAGCCTCAGTCCAAGGACTTTCCACACGTTCTTTTTTCCGGCGATTCTACTTTATCATTTTTCAGGTCGTTGCCAGGCTCGGGGTGCTCCTGCCTGCTGGGACGGTAGAGAAAGCTCAGGGAGGAGGCTGACTTTGCACCCTGGGCCAGGAGCTGCTCCTTTCCCTCCCGTGCCGCTGAGGAGGTGCACGTCGAGGCCGATGAGAGGGGGACCGGAGAGCCCGCGCACGCCGCAGGTGGCACGCCGTGCTTGCGACGCACCGGCGCGTCTCATGGGGGCTGACCGGCTGCTTCGCTTGCTGCTGGGGGCGCCTGCGTGTTCCCTCCTCAGCTTCCCGAGCCTCGCGGCGCTACCGTACAGGGGCGGGTTTGTGCCAAATCCGCGGCCGCGTGTTCTTTCTGCTCATCCCGGCCGCCCACTCGCAGCTCTGGTGCGCGGCGGGGCTCCCAGGAGCCGGGGATTTCGGGGGACTGCAGCGCCGGTGGCAAAAATGACGGCAGCGGATGATGCGCTGAGCTAAGAAAAATCCTTTTGTTTGTGGTGGGCAGCAGTTGCGTTCTCTTCAGGTGTCCTGAAGCAATGCTGCAGATGTGCAGAGCAAGCTCCCTGGTTCTGCGGGGCTCTCTTAAATAAATGGAGGGCTGGCTTCTCGAGCCTGGCAGTCTCGCTAAGAGGCTTTCACCGTGTTTATTTTGTGTTCCTAGAGTGCTTTTGGCACTGAAGGGAAGCAACTGTAGACACCCTCAGTATTTACATTCCTGTAGCAGGACTCCCCTCTGCTCTGCGTTCTGCCCGTCATATCGTACAGGCGACCTGTCGCCGTCCGGGACGGTCAGGCAGGAGCGTGTTTCTCTCAGGGCGAAATTTGCTGCAGAGGAATAGGTGCTTTTCTGGTGACGGCTCCTCTCGTTGCCGTTGGTCATCCCTTATCTTCCGGTTCAAGCAGGAGCTGGAGGCTGCGACTTGTATCCAAACCGTGCTCTAAAGCACGTGAGAGCAATCAGTGTGGATAATTCTGCTGTATTGGTTTGCTGACCGTCACCGGGTGGGATGTTGGTGCAGGAGGAATTCTCTCGCTGCAGTTCCGAGACTGTTTTCTGACCCGTTTCTCTGTTTTGCGAAGTTGGCCCGTACTTACCTCTGCGGTGCCGAAGCGCTTGCCTAACGCGGTTTTCCTCTCCGTAACGCGTACTGGTCTCCCACGACAAAGGGCCGATGGGCTGCCCTTTAGCGTCGACGGCTCTGACCCCGGCGAAGGAGGAGGCACGCCGCGCTGCCCGATCTGCCCCGATTTCGGCTCCGTCTGGGGGTCACCCCTGCCAGACAGCTTCCCTTCAGCCGCTTTGCTGACCCTGTCCTATTTTGAGGTGGTCCGACCGCTCGTTCCCTGCGGACAGAAGACGCCTTCACATTTGCACTTGGGCAAAACCTTTTAAGTAAAGACGCTGAATTTCCTTCTAGTTCCTTTACAGATTATGAAACAGCCAAGACTGTGTGCAAAATTCAGAAAACTGTAAAAAAATGCAGTTGGAGAGCATCGCTCGCAGTTGTTGGAACGCTGTCTTTAGCTGCACGGTGTGCTGAGGTCTGTACATCGAAGCGACGTTATGAGGCATGAACGCATGCCCTACCTTTCTTAAGAAGAACAGTCCCCTTCCGTGGCGAGGCAGCACGGCCTCACCTGCAGAGAGCTGCAGTCTGGTGCTGGCAAAAGGGTTTTGCCGAAAGCCAAGCTCCTTGTTTCCTGCAAGGAGAGCTGGCAGAAAGCGGTCGTGATTACGCTCTTTATTTTACAGTAGCCGTTTGTGAAAGCCGCCCTTACATAAGTGCAACGCTTTGGCAGCGCCGCAGCAGCACAATGTCAGCGCAATGGAAATCTCGTTGGGCCGGCCAAGTTTCCTGGGTTTGGGCCAGACATCTGGGTTTGGGGTTTTCATGGCATTCTTCGGTAGTATTAGGAGACCTCATAAAGCAGCCTCTCCGGGGTATTGTGCTGAGAACCACATTCCCAACCCATTACAAAAGCGGTCTACATCAGTAATGAGCCTTTACTTCGGGAAGGGACGGCGGGAAGACAAAAGCAACGCTTTCAATGAAAGCTGCGAATCCTTTGAACGTGAATAGATGTGGGCCTGTTAATTGGGATCGCCATTTGAAGCGTTCCCTCTAGCTCCGGTTGTGCGTCCCGGGCTCCAGCCGGGGGGAGGGTGGTAGTAGCAAGGGAAAAGGGCTGAGAAGCTGTGGCTCTCTTGGATCGCGCCGTTAATGATTTTTGGCGACGAGGATGAGCCGTGACCGAGCATTTTTCAGACCACAAAAGTACTGCGAGTCGTTTTCTCAGTTGAGCGGGTCTCGCCGCAGCAAAACAGTCGCACGGTGCTTTGGAAGAAGGTTTGCTTTATCTACCTTCAGCGCCATCCTCGGCAGCGGTGCCGTGGCAGGAGGCGGAGGAGCGGCTCTGGCCGAGCTGCTCCCGAACGCCCCCAGCCCGGCGGGTCGTCGGAAAGCAGCGCTCAGGATAAGCAGCACAGGCTGAAGGCTGGCGATGGGCACCGTGTCATGTAGGCCGGTGGCCGTCCTCTGAGCGTCGTGGCAAGGGTCCCGCTCGCCTTGGTGGGGTGCAGGGAACCAGCGGTTCTCCACCCCGCCAGAAAGCCTTGGGACCGGCCCCGAAGCCCCAAAGCCCTCTTGTTTCACATCAGTTGGGACCGGCTGGCAAAAATCTTGCTGTTTAGAGTGACGCGGGAGCTTTGCAAATGGGTGGGCTCGCGGTTGCTGGGCTCAGGCTCCCCTTCACAGCTAATGCCCAGCAGAAGCACGAAGCTGGTGGAAGCGCGTGGCCGGCGCAATAGCAGGACGCTTCCGGATGAGGAAGCGTATCAAAACGTGCGTCTCGGAAATGACCGGCTCTCCTGTTGCACGTGCCCATTGATGCCCTGGGCTGTGTACCTGGGTATTTTAAAGCTTGCTTCTTCTGAACGTTTTCTTTCGAGGTTGGTAGGTACCAAACAAGAAGTGAAGTTTGCGTGAAACCCCCTTTGGCTTCTGCAGTTCGTTATCGCCAGGTCTGCTCAGAGACGGGCGTGTTTGCGTCTGCCCCAGTAACTTGCCTGTTTGCATCCGTGATGTGAAGTGTCTTTAGAAAGGACACCAAAAAACCCCTCTGAGCCAGCATGAAAATCTTGTCCTGCTGGGGCTTTGAGTAAGACGATGGGCACAGTGTGTTTTGGGAATCAGTCTGCACTGGCGAGGTTAATTCGTTATCTTCCATTTCAGATTGAAACGAGGACTATGGCAGCTGACTTTCCTTCTTCTCTAATTCCCTACCCGCATTGGCTTACGGTCTTGTTTCTTGGGGCATATTAAAATAGAACTTGACTTCACTCATCGTCCGTCGTCCGCCGCACTACCTCCGTGTAGTCGGCTCGCCGCGCGCTCTCAACATCCATCGCTTTGCGCAGCGAGGACTGCTAACGAGCAGAATGCAGTTCGGATTTTTAGGAAATTATACGAAACGGCATACCCATAAAACCTCCCGATTCACGATGGTTTGTTTTTGTTCTCATAACGCAACCCAAACGGAGAAGCCATTCATCAGCCGGCGAAGGCTGCTGGTGGCTGTCTCTGGGTAGCAGGCGAAGGATAATTCATCCGCGACCGGAGAAAAGCACACGCTCGCTGATCCGATTCCAGGCGCGCTCTTTAGCTCTCCGTATTCGGGGTGCTGACAGGGAGATGAGCCGCTCCCAAATTAAACATACGCGGTAGGAAAAGGAAATTTTCCGGGTTGAAGTAAACCTAGCTCATTTTCGGTGCTAAGCATATGGTGGCTCTGTCAAAGTGTTTTTCCACAAAACCCGAGTGTTTTATCTCATCGGCTGAGCTTCATAAATTCCGTTCACAGGCTCGCCATTCCGCGGTAACGAATTTGAAGCGGCAGCCCGAGGAGGCGAGCTGCCGAGAGGAGCTGCGCTCGCACGGAGCACTTGTTGCGAGCGGGTGATGGCGGTGCTGCTCGAGCCTGGGCGAGTCATTAACGTAACGTTGGGGGCGGAACCCTCTGAGCGCCGTGCGAGGATGAAGAGATTTATGATACCTGCTGCAAGCTGGTGTAACTCTTCCAGCCAACAGCCAGCCTGTGCTACTGAAAATATTTCAGCCCTGGCAGGTTTAAAAAAGCAAAGCCTGAACCCCACAACAAAAGCACCTTCAGCGTTGCAGAAGCCACCCGAGTGGCATTCCAGCAAAAGCCATTTTAAAGTTTATAAACAGCTCTTAAAAGCCGGATTGAGCCACACTGTAATTGCCGTGGCTCGCTAGAAGAATGCCCGCGACGAAGCGTACTTGACGTTTGCGGCTGCAAAGCGCGGTGCGTCGTACGGTTCGTCGGCAGCAGCGGTACCGAACGGTCAGGGCCGCCGGCTTTTAACGAAGGGTATTTCTGACAGACCTCGCCGTGAGTTAGAGGGGGTTTTTATAAGGCGTTTTCCAATGCAAGCGATTAAGGGGGGGATTTCTCTTGCTCCCGGATGCAAAAGCAACTCCCGAGTAGAACGGTCGGCTATTGAAAACGGAGGCTCCCACGACGGTGCTGCCGAGCAGCCTCCATGCGCAGCAGCGCTCTACTTGCTGTGGAGTGCTTCCTTGAAAAGTGAGTCTCGTCTTTCAATAGCCTGCCCTTGGCGTGCTGAGTACCGGAGGGCCGATCTTGCAGCTCCTTAACAGTTGGCAGAAATAAGCAGACCCCTTCAAACTGTTGCGTTTGAGAAGAGAATGGCGAAGAACGGGTGCGATTTAAGTTGCTCTTTCAGGACATGCTACGCAAACCTCCAGCAGGTTTCTGGCTGCTCTTGGCGACGCCTGTACAAGGCCTCGTGTCCCTCTCGTGACCCGTCGGCACAAGGGCCTGGGCGTGCTTCGCTCTGATAACCGGGACGCAAAGGTCAGCTGCGAGAGGACGCGCTTTCTTTCTGCAGTGCTCCACGCAAGCCTTGTGCCGCGCCAGGCGGCCTTAGGCGGCCCCGAGCGCAGCTCTGCCTCTTGTCGCGTGGGGGAACTTTGTCGCCGGTCGTTGCCGTCGTCTCCTCCCGGCCAAAGGGAGCGAAGCCCACCAGGGAAGCCAGGCGCGGCAAGAAGCTGCTGGGTTTTGAGGTTGCTTTGCAGTCCTGGCCGCGCCGGTGCCGCGGGCAGGGAAGGAGAGGCTTTATTTAACTCTCATAACGGTAGAGATAATTTTGGCTCTGTGATAGTGCGGGGCACGGGTGTTCCGTGCCGTCCACGTCGGTACACGATATGAACGGCTAGCAAGGTATCGAGCCTCTAGGATGTTTTCCTTGCCTTTCAGTGCCTGAATGGATTGCGTTAGTTTATGGGAATGGCGCTGACTTTGTGCTCGCGGCAATTAATTCCCTTTTCCGGGCTGGGGGGAAGGTTGGTTATCATTTCCGGCGTTGTTCTATCGTGAGGCCGAAGGAGAAGCTCAGAATGGCGAGCAGCTAGCAGTGCTGCGTGCACGCATTTTAAATTCAGTTTCAAGCAGTTAAGAAGACAGATTCTTAGTGAAGTGGTCTCTCTGTATTTGCACACTATTTTAAATCAAGGTGACCCAGATGACTGGTGCTAGCATACAGAGGCCATTCCCGAGATCGCGGGCTGGGCTTCCAGCCGGCTGGGGCTGTAAATCCGCACCGTCCTCCTTTCTAAGCGCGTTCAGCGGGCTGGAGGACAGGGGTTTTATCTGCCAGTGGTTTTCCTGCTGCAGGTGGGCAGGAGGAGGAGGAGGAGCAGGTACAAGTCTATGCCCACCAAACTCCTTTCATCTCCAAAGCCTGATCTTTGAGCTTAGAAACGTGGCAGCACAGAGAGTCCTCCCTGCCTGCGCTGTAGGTAAGAGCATCCCTTCCGAGGGGCTCCCGCGTGGGAAAACACCGTGGTAAGAGAGGGAGGAGACTCCCTCGAGAGCCAAAAGGGCAAAAAAAATGGGGGAAGAATGAGTTTCTTGGACGTTTTCACTGGGTTTTGGGTTTTTTTTCCCCCAAAGATGGCAAGCACCTCGCGGCTCGCACTGTTGTCAGACCCTCTCTAACGGCACGTTGGCTTCACGGCCGCTGCTATCCGCAGGGTGCGTTCCCGTCAGCAGTAAGGTAGCCTAAAGATGGGCAAGCGCGTAGGCAAAATGGCTGAGGGAGTTGGCGCTCGAGCCCTGGCAGAAACCTGGCTTTAAGAGTGGCGTTTGTGACTTCCAGTGAGGGCTGCAGGCAGCTCCGCAGGGCTGCTGTGGGTCGCCGGCTGCCGGCTCGCTCCGTGAGCCCCGCGGCAGCCCCAGGCCGCCGGCAGCCCCGTCGGGAAAGGCGCAGGCGCAGAGCCGGCCCGAACTCGGCTCCGGGAAGCGCTGCTTGGTTGCCGCAGCCCTTCTCCCCTCTCTGGGCGCAGAGGCGGGAGCAAGTTCCCCGGAGCCCTGCGATGCCTGTTGCCTTGCCAACACGGGTGCGAAGGAGACGTTTCTGCAAAGAGACGGTTGCTTCTGCTGCAGAGCTGTAGATCAGGGCCGCGGGGGAAAGGGAGGAGGAGGAAGAGGAGGAAAAACACCCCTTCGCCCAGCGGCAGAGAGGCAGAGCTAAGAGATGCTCGCAGGAGCATTCAACGCTCCCTCCTTGCTACTTCTGGATTTGTACGGCAGCGTAGTTTTTTAACGATGGGCAATGATGAAACATCAGTTTCAAATCTGGGGTTTTTTTTGCCTTTTCTTCTGTCTGGAGCTGCAAACTCCGGGGCCTCCATGCAGTCCGCAGTCAAGCGGGCGCCGGCGATCCTTCCTGACGGAGCCCGCACCTGCGGGTGTTCACCATGCGAATAGCAAGGAGGAGCAGTAAATTGAAAACTGCTCCTCGTGGGCTCCGTTTGCGTCTTTTAATGCGTCTCGGGAGAAAACAAGGAGCGTTGCGATTCGCTGGTGGAACAGCCACGGCAGCATCTGGTCGTGCACGTTGCTCGTGGTTTTCTTTCTTCGCAGTTCACATCCCTTTTGTGGGAGCCCGAACGAACGCCCCCTTCACCGGGAAGCAGGCGCAAAAATGTCGGTTTTATGCTAGACTTCCCACCCGCTGCGGCGGCAACACCCTGCGTGCGGCGACGGGCGCGCGTCCCTTAGGTAGCTCGGAGGATCGGGCCGTCGGGCGCCGACAGCCCTGCCGCCGGCGTAAGCCCTGCCGCGTTGGCAGCCGGGGATGCACGGCTTGAGACGATGGGCAAGCGGAAGGCGCTAGATAGCAAGACAGGATCCTGGCGAGCAAAAGCAAAACGTGCCGGTTCCCGCCGGCGCTCCCCGACGCCCCGTAAATAATCTCTGCCTCTCTTCGCACGGGCTCGTGGAGCCGGGCGGGCGCTGTGCCGGCAGAAGCGCCGTCGCTGGGGACGGCCGTCGGGGTTTTGTCCGAGGTCGCGCCTTTGGGGCTGCTCCCGGCGAGCCTTCCCTCGCGTCGCCCGCCCTGCCGCGCGCAGCAGCGCAGCAGAAGACTGGCGTTTTGGTCCGAGAGATGGAAGCCGGGAATGCGAAGGCTCTTCCTGCTGCCGTTCTGCCTTGGAGCGCGCTGCTTCAAAGATGGCAGCGAATTGAAGTCAGGAGCTGTAGCTGTCTCGTTCGTTCTTAAGGCAGTGTTTTGATAAATGTTGATGGGTTTAACTGTAAAACTAAATGACGTTTATAGCACGATGTATGCTTTACCCATTGCTTAATTATATCTAATGGTGTTGCATGTAAAAGGCATTTACCATTTTACTTTTGTCTAAAACGACAATCTAAACCTCAAGGCCTATGGGGTTTTGTACCAGGATGAAGACTTAATTAAAAACTAAATACAATCCCTTTTTAAAAGGCAACCGCAACATTAAGAAACGTGATAAAATTCGCAAAGCGCTCGATAAGCGGGGAGTGCTTTGAAGCCAGGGGTGTCGGGCTCTGGCGGCTCGAGCTGCTTCGGGAGTGCTGCCGGGCGCGCAGAAGGCTCGCCCCCTGCTCTCCTCGCCCCGTCTCCTGCCGCGGTAGGGTGCTGCCGAGCCCCGGCCTCCGGCCCTGCCTCGGCTCCCCGATAGGGCTGGGGCAGCCCCGGCAGCCTCCCTTGGGTCACTCTGCACGTCCTTCAGGGTCTCCCTGCTGGAACTCTAGAGGCAGCGAGGGGGATCGGGCCAACGCAGCTTACAAAATCGCGGGCTTGTTTCTGTGTGCCGTGTGCGGTTTCCTTCCCCTTCCTCCCAGCTTTGCCTTTGTCCTCTTAGCCAGCGAACAGGCACAGGCTCTCGATTGAAAGCAAGGCAGGAAGAATGAGTATGTGTCGAGCAAGCTGCATCTTTAAAAACAAACACTGGATCAGAGCTTTGTGCCTTCCACTCAGCTGGCAAAGCACTGACAGCAGGCAGTAATGTCTTCAGGAGCATCTGCCCTTTCTCTTCTTTTCGTGGGCTTAGTCAAAGCAAATCCCGCAGCTGAAGGGGTGGGGGGGAAGTACAAAAACGCATTTTATTTCCCCTAGCCTGGGAGACGTACTGGGCCGAGGCCGGAGCGGGGGACACGGGCAGAATCTGCGGCGAGTAGATTAATGTTTAAAGGCGTTAGTGCTGGTCTTTTAGTAACATTTATAAATCTGAGGGGTGGCAGATTGAGGGCCGATTCCACGTTTTTTTGTCCCTCCTCTGTAAAATAATAAATATGGTAAAATAGCTCTTAGAGCTGCCTTTATCGCAGGGATGAATCAGGACAGTTGGTTGCAGGAGACTCAGAACTTACAAATACGTTGCCCTTTAGGCTAGCATTCATCATGGTGTCTGATCTGGAATCTAGACCAAAGGCTTTTGTTACAACATACCTTTTTATCCTTCCTTGGAAGTATAAATTGGAAGGAGCTCTCACTTTGATCATAACGCTGCTGCCGCTGAGATTTTTTTCCCCCTTGTTTTGGGGTGGGGGTGCGTAACCCTCGCTGACGGTGTCTGCCGTTCTCTCTTTGACAAAAGGTCTTGTTTTAATCCCTAAAAAAACCCTAAAAGCAGGGTGGGGATTAAAAAAAAGAAGGGAAGGGAAGGAAAGAGACCCCTAAATGCAGCAGCCCCTCCTCATGGCCTTAGCATGGAGGGGGAAAGGGCCTGGGCAACATGAAACGGGTGGCTTCTAGAGGCCAGCGAAGCGGGGGGCACACCGCCTCTTAACCTCCAGCGCTGGGCTGAGCCCTGGAAGGTTTGGTCTCTGCGCAGCGGGGGCATCTCCCCGTGTCGGGCATCAAGCAGAGCGTGCAGCCCGCTCGTGCGGCATGACTTGCGCTCCGGGTTTGGATGCGGCCGGGGAAGGGTTGTTGGCAGGGACGGTCCCCCCGGAGCGGCGCGGGGCCCGTGGGTTTGCGCCCTGGGGCCTGGCCGAGAGCTCGGGCACGATGGGGACTGAAACCCGGCATCGCGACGTGAACGTGGGCGTGCTCGTCCGGGAGGGTGAGCAACGGGCAGCGCAGCAGCGAGCGAGCGAGCGAGCGAGCGAAGCGGCTCGAGCTGACGTGTCGGTGGGCATCGAGAGGGGCTTTGCTTCCGTGACTGCAAACGGGGAATGAACTTCCAAGGGTGAGCTATCAGCTCGGCTTAACCCGGGCAGGAGATCTCGTCCTTGTGCGTGGAGGGGTGCTCTAGATGCGCAAGCTCTCAGTTGGCCGAGCCAGTGAATATTTTGCCGCCTTATTTTATGTAACAGCAACCGCTTGGGATAAAAGTTCTGCGGGTGTTTTATTGAAGGCTTACAAAATAACTTCTGTGTATAATGCGGCAAGTAAAGTGGTGTAATTTAAAGCCGACGGCATGCCGTCTTAGCCAAAGAAGGGGAATTGGCTAGAATACCCCGGGAAAAATATTGTATTCCGCTTTATAATCTGTTATCCCATTGTGCCTCAGGACATTTTGTACAGGTTTGCACATTTGGTATTAATTTTGTCGTTTAATTCTCACCTATCGCAGCGGCGGAACTAAAGATTTCAGAAGGGCTTTAACTTAGGCGTGCAGGCGGTTAAGGGGGATCCTTTCTTTAGGAAAGGATCAAACTGACGTCGATCAAAATTCATCTTCGGCGCTTTACGGAAATAAAGATTTCTTGGGTTTAAAAGAGATTATTAAGCTCTACATTGTGACAGATGCTACTGACAGTAAAAAAAAATAATCAAAAAAAAGGATCTCAAAAAACCTGCAAGAAACGGGTTACGGGTACAGATAGGAGACGTATCTGCTCATTAGAGTAAAATGAAACCCATCATCTGACTTGAAACGCTTTTCCTCGTTGTTGGAAAACCTCGTCATCCCGACTGCTCCGTGCCGGCGGGTTTTGGGGGCGAGGGACGGGCGCCCCCGCCGTATCTGCTCCCCGGCCGCGGCGCCGGCGTGTGCCCTCGGCAGCACGGCTTGCACGGCTGCAGGGAGCGGCGGGGAGAGGGCGGCTGGGTGCGTTTGCTCCAGCGGCACGCTTGCCAGTTTGGAGTGCGGCCGGTGCCGTGCCAAACCCAAGGCGTGCGGCTGCTGCCAGCCCCTCCGGGGCGGAGATGGAGGTGGCAGCGCGGGCGACAGGCCTGCGAGCGGGTGAATTCCCTCCCTGCGCGCTTCGGCTTTCAGCAGAGGCTACCAGGGCTTCAGCCCCCCGCGGCAGAGACGGAAGCGAGCGTAAGGCTGCAGGTGCCGTTCAGTAACGTTGTTCGGGTAAGGTAAGCGTCCTGAACGCGCCCGCGGTCTGTGAAAAGGGGAGATCCCGTCGGTGCTCCCTCCTCTTACCTGCAGCAACCTGCCGTACGTCAGAGCTCAGCTCCTGATGGAGCAAGCCGCGGCAGAGAGAGGAGTTTCCACGTGTGCTTTCAGCGCTGGATTTATCGAGGTCTCCCTCCGTAGATCTAGGCCGCGTGCGTCCTTGATGGCGATGTAGCTGGAAGATAAAATGCAGATGAGGGATTCTGTATTGGGGCGACGTTAATAATGAATGAGCCTTGATCCTAACCGAGTATTGTTTCAACGCACTGAACGGAGGCAGCGTCTGCTGGGCCCGTCTCACGCTGCCAAGCTGCCTCTCCCTTGCTGCGGCCGCTCCCCAAGCGCGGCGGGGAGGCCGAAGCGCTGGGCGTTAGCTGGTGGCCTTGCTGGGTGACGGCTGCGGCGGCGGCCGAGCGCGAGGAGGAGCAGGAGGGAGAGGCACCGGCCGCGTGTTTCTGCCGGGGCTGCGCACAGCTTGGCCTTTTGTGGCGCTCCTGCTCGCTCCTCCTCCGCGCTCCTCCTCGCTTCTCCCGTTCGGTGGCCCCCTGACAGCCCCCGGGCGTCTCGCGGGGGACGAACTCCTCATCCTGCCTCCCTCTCTCAGACCCTTCCGCAAATAGATCCTCGGCGTCCCCTGCGCACAGCAGCCGAGGAGCGGTGCTCACGTGTCCTTCGGACTGTCGCGGTTCAGCCCCAGCCAGCACCAAGCCCCACGCAGCCGCTCGCTCACTCCCCCCCGGTGGGATGGGGGAGAGAATCGGAAGAGTAAAAGTGAGGAAACTCATGGGCTGAGATAAAGACAGTTTAATAGGGAAAGAAAGAGCTGCGCACGCAAGCAAAGCAAACCAAGGCATTCATTCCCTGCTCCCCATGGGCAGGCGGGTGCTCAGCCATCTCCAGGAGAGCAGGGCTCCATCACGCGTAACGGTGACTGGGGAAGGCAAACGCCATCACTCCCAATGTCCCCCCTTCCTCCTCCTTCCCCCAGCTCTACACACCAAGCATGACACCGTATGGTGTGGGACATCCCTGGGGTCAGTTGGGGTCACTGTCCCGGCCGTGTCCCCTCCCAGCTTCCCGTGCCCCCGGCACAGCACGGGGAGCTGAAACAGCCCTTGGCTGGTGTAAGCGCTGCTGAGCAACAACTAAAACATCTCCGCGTTATCACCACTGCTCCAGCACAAATCCAAACCACAGCCCCACACCAGCTCCTGCGAAGAAAATTACCTCTATCCCAGCTGAAAGCAGGACAGTACGATGCTCTGATAAACCTCCGGCCTTATGGGAGCAAGACGGTCTTCCGACGAGTGACCTTTTGTTGTCTTGCAACGGGCTCTCAACTTCCCGGACAGAAGCGAGAGATCAGCTTCTGCTTCTCCAAAGTCCGTTGAGCTGCTTGAGCGTCCCTATGTAGATAGATATAAATAAAATAAAGCTGCAGCAGCAACATCTTTTATTCAAGAACTGTCGAATGGGTTAAGAAATTAGTTCTAAACCGGGAAAAGCATAGCACGTGGCTTTCCACCTTAGGCATGGCAGCAAAACGTGCAAATCGGGCTTTTAGACATGAGACGCTCCACTGTGGCGAGCGTGACTCGTAGGGCTCCTCCTTCAAATGGTCCGAGCCCATTACCTTGAAATATGGTCGTACTCTGAAAGGCTAAATTTCTGGCAATTGTGATAAATTGCTTTCTGTCACAGGATTTGGTTAGAAACGTGGAATAAAAACCCGAGGTTTGCAGAGAACAACAGGCTTCGTTGCAAAAACGGCACTAACGCTGCGAGCTGCGCCAGATTCTTCCCCGCCTGGTTCCCGGGAGCCTCGTTGGCCGTGCCCCCCCCGGCCGGTGACAGATAAGATCCGTATTGATCCTCGGCATCCGCCGACGGTAACCTTTGAAGGGACAGGCGACGTATGGCCGTGGAATTTTATCTATCGGTATCTGGGTAATAGAAAGGCAAGCGTGACATCTAATCCCAGCACCTGTGACAGATCATAAATCTGCGCTGATGTGCTTACTGGTAACGGCAGGAATGCGAGGGGAGGGGGGCGAAGTGGCGTTGATGGACGCCGGCAAGTCAGGAAACGCTTCAGGCTGAAAAACCTCCTGGCCAAAAGCGCGTCGGTTTTTGTTCTGGAGATGAAAGGAAGCGTTTCAGCTCGATCGTTAGGCAGGATGGAGGCTAACCGGCCCGGTCTCGTCGGGCACGTACCACGTGTGTGGGAGCCCTGCCGGCGCGCTCCCCTCGGTCAGCGTTGCGGAAGGCGCCTGGGTTCGGCAGGCTGCTTCTCCAAGGGGCGTGCTGGAAGCGGGGCGCTCCCGGCACCCTCCGAGTCGGGAGCGCCGAGCCCTCCGGTGCTCCGGAGGGGGCCGCGGTTCAGCGCAGGAGCCGCCTCCCTTCGGAGCACCCGTGCGTAGCCGGCTCTGCGGCTTTAGCAGCAATTCGCGTCCGTTTTCTCTCTCTCTGCCATTTTGGTTACAAACCAGCAGAAAGAATTCCCCAATGCCGCTTCATCACACGGAAATTCGCTAACGTTTAAAGTAAATACAGCCTCTGGTGTCAGTTCGGAGCTATTGTCATCTTTTATTCGTGCTCTTTAAGCGAGGAAGGCTGTAAAGGTGGCTATAGCATTTTTTTTCCTCCGCAAATTTAATAGCTAGGCACAACTCGCCTGAATTTGCAGTATATTTTTCTGAAGTGTGTGTTTCATAACGTAAACACGCTCCCCACAATAGGTAATTTTTAGCACAATCCTGCATGTTCTCTCTGAAACGAGGAGAGTAATTCAGCGGGGAAGCGTGAGCTGTGGCTTGGCGAGAGCTGGGGAAAGGAGTCGTCTGCCTCGCCGCGTGCGTCGCCGCTGACAGGCGCTGAAAGCCCTCACACGTGTGCGCGAGCTGGCTAAGATGTGTGCTGAGAAAGAGGGGAAAGGGGTCCCTGCGATTACAGAGGTTGAGCGAAGCGTGCGACGAGCTGAAGGAATGGCTGGCGCTGAGGAGGCCGAGCGGCAGGAGCGCTTCTGTCCCAGCGCGCGATGACGGGGGGCTCGCAGAAATGCGCCGCAGGGAGCAGAAGCCTCGTGGTAGCCAGTCCCGGCGACGGGATCGCTGGTGGGGCTCCGCTTGGATCGCGTGACTGGTTGTCCAAGCACGCGTGCGAGCTGTTCGCGCCGGGGTTGGTGGGTCTGGGGACGCGCGGCGAGGTCGCTGTCGACCTGGGCTGCGCCGATAACGGTACGAAGCTGTAATCGGGCGCCTCCGTCTCTTCTTCCATTCCCTCTTCTGAGAAACGGTAAACCTTTGCGCAGGATCGTTCTCTGCTTCGGAAGTGGAAGGCATCGTACGCCGCCAAGGAGCGGTTCCTTCCTTGGCGATGCCCTTCAGCAGCGATGGGCAATACCTGTGTTCTTACAGATCCACGATGCTGACGTTGTGGGAGTAGTTTCTGTGGCTGTTAATTCCACCCACCCCACCTCTTTTTCCCCAAAATGGAAGCCGATGCTTTTAGCATCGTCAGGCGATACCAGAACTGGTAGCATCAGAATTTGCAGCGTACTTTCTCAAAGTGATTCTTTTAAACCGAGCTGGAAAGGACGAATAATACCTGTTAAATGGGAAAGTAAAAATATTAGTCCAAGGCGAGCATTACCCTAACGCTTTGCTGTCATCTGAGCCTCAGAGCGGGAGGCTGAGCTGCGCTGTCCCCTTCCCTTCGCGTCGCTTCGGCAAGAGGTGCTCAGGTTGGTTCTGCGGCCGCAGCGCGACGCCTCGGTGGGAAGCAGCTATGGCTCTCGGCGCTTGCTAAACAGGGATTTCCACAGGGCAAAGCTTCACAGCGGCGTGTTGAGGATGACAGGCCCGCACAGCAGAACAAACTTGAAAATGAGGTTTTTCTAGAATTCTGTTTGTTGCCGCCGTTCCTTTTTCTGAAGAGCTTTTTGCCACAGGAAGCAGAGTTGAGTTTCGGCCCCGCTGAGTCCGTTGCTGGCCATGGAGAAGGAGCTGAAGAGGGAGCGAGAGCCACTTGAATGCAGGAAAATGTCAGCGATACTCGACTCAGGGTCGCAAAACTGGTAATTAGATCTTATCGGAAGAGGAAGCTGCTGTTTCAAGAAGTGGGTTGTAAATCTCGGTGGGAAGCGACCTTTTGCTCTGAGGATGAGGATCAAGTTAAGAGAACTGCCCGGAGGAGCTCCAGGCCCTGAGGCCTCCGAGGGTTTGCGCTGGGGGTCACGCACGGGCACAAGCAGCGGCAGGCTGCTTAGTCTCCTGCCTCCCCTTCGCCCTAAAGGGTGCACGATGAGCTTTCTTAACGCGCGTGGGTGACAGCGTCGCTGTCCCTGTACGCTTCAGACGGGCGTTGGGGACTACAGGCCGGTTCTTAGCGTGGCGTCGCTTTCCCTCGCAGACCCAATCCTGTTCACCGCCGGCGCAGGACCGCTTCAGCTGCAGCAGCGTTCGCACGTGACGAAGGTTTTCTAGGCAGCCTGATGTAAAATTGTTGCTGTTCTTTTGCCCGCGAAAAGATGTCGTGAAATAAACCCTGTAAAAAGCCATTGCCTTTTCTTGCCAACACAATTAGAGTGGATTGTCCATTCTTCTCAAAAGTTCAAGTGTGACGACTGTAGCTTTTTAAAACGGTCTCTCGAGACTTCCAGACCAGATGCACTGAGCTGCAGCCACTTCTTCCAGCACAGCGTTGACAATTCTCTTCTCCCTCCTTGAAGCAGATCTGCAGAGAAATGAAATGGCGATTTGATTTCCTCCTTTTTCCTGCTCTGTGAGGTTCCCGTATCAGATCACGACAAAACGTCTCTCTGGCTCCTGCAGTCTTCCCGAAAAGATGGTTCGTGATGTTTACTCTGAAGGGATGCTCTCTCCACGGTGGATGGATGGATGGATGGGAGCACAGAAAGCGCTCCCATGAAGAGAAGTAACAAGGGGACAAAGCTTTTGGAGCCGGTGCATTGCTAGGCGCTTATAAAACCTGCTTAATGTTTGTCTTGGCTTGGGCTGGTTATTTAACCACCGCCACCGCGCTCCTTTTGGATGGCTGAAAATGATAGATGAGTTTTGACATTCATATTGCATTAATTCCGTGGGTTGATCCCGGCGTCATTTTTGTCTGGAGCGCAGGAACAAATAGTTTATGCATCAGTGTGGGTTGTTTCGTTGGGCTTAGTTTAGTAAGAGGAATTTTAAGTTTATGGGCTTGCATAGTTCAGGTATCGTGAAAATTTCTCTTTCTTGGAAAGCATTTGTAACAGTACCCCATATACTGAATCGGTGGCGCCGCTGCTCTCGATGGAGTACCCGTGGCTCGGGTTTTGTTAGAAATTGAGGAGTCGTGCTCACAAGCACGTGCTTTCAATCTTTCCCTCTTTTCCCCCTGACGCTTCACTCCATCCTGGCATGCTACAAGTGGAGAAAGAATTGATTTTACATGTGACCGCTGCATACGAGCCAAGGTCCCTGGGCTGTGTCCAGCTAAGAGGGACTTGCTTGAAGCGCAGTTTACTCGTCTGTGCCTGTCTTGGCAGTCTTAAAAGCAAAGGCTGCAGCGGTCTAAGGCAGAAGGATGAGTGAAAAAATTAATGGTGTAGCTTCCAGCCAAAGCTACTCCTCAAGCGCCGCATCCCTCCATCTTACCCCTCCTTCCAGTAAGTGTAAAATACGGCGTCGTTTTCGACATTGCACAGAAATCCAGTAAACGAGGCCAGAGAGTTGCTTTGGGTAATAAAGGAAACACGGATAGCAGGTTTTTTCCCTTCCCTCACACCACAGATATCCCTTTCAGCTATTACACTTGCTCGTTAGCATTGCATGCGCACGTTGCGCGCGTGCAGCAGTTCAACCTTGAAGCCCACCTCGGAGGCTGGCTTCTTTCGTGTTCCTTTTCCCCTCCCTCGACAGCAATGCCTTCTACTGGAGATCGAGGTGATCAAAACTCCAGGTCGGGTTGCGGAGTCTGCCCGTTGCACGCATCGAACGCCGGGGAGAGGATTTGTGCTTTGTATTGGACTTAGCGATGAGAAGCTGCTGTCTGATGCAAGGACAGCGCACGGGGGCTTTTATAGCCCGTTCACGTGTAACGGATGAAAATCTCTCCCATGTAATTCTGTTGGGGTTGTTTTTCACCCTGGGCCCTACTCGTGGCCTGCCCCCCCCAGATGCTGCTGATCTGCAGGTGATCGAGCGCTGCTTTTCAATGGTAGCTTTCCTTTGCTTCTCTCAACTTCTGCAATTCTACGTTGGGTCCGTAAACGTCATTCCTCCCCCCCACCCATCTTTCCCTTTCTGTTACGGCATACTCTAAGCCCGTAAACGTGTCTACTTTAATGCTCCACAACGTTCTTACATACTGCCAGTAAATAATTACCAAGAAGCTTCCTGAAACGTTGACCTGAAGGTGCGTCTAAAGAGTTCTCGCTTCATGTTGCATTTTTATTTAATTTAGAGTTTGTAATTGATGCTGTTCACAGAAATAACTTTTTTGCCTGGGTAAGCGGGAGCAGATATGAATACGGATAGCCAGAAGTGGTAGCGCGTACGGTCTGGTGCTCTCGGCGTAGCAAGCAAGTTCAGGCCAGCAGAGCACGAGGAGCTTTGCAGGCGAGGGCCGGATCAGGCGCCCTCCACTTCAGAATACATGCACCGAGTCCGTGAGGCTGGGGACGCTGGCTCTTCCAGAGCATGGATTCGGCGTGTCCGTGCGTGCACCCTGCCTGTCGATAACCCCGGGCCCCTGGGGAGAATAAACACCGCCTTGAGAGGGGTCCTGATGCCAGCCTGGACCGAGATGCTGGACTTCTAAAGCCGTCAGTCAGCAGGCTTAATGTAGCAGCATCCCGGCATGAAAAGCTTCAGTGGCTTGAAGTTCAAATAATTTATTTCTAAATTACTTCTACTGTAATTCTTATTAATTCAAATAGGCTTCTAAGCTGATGTAAAATTCAGTAAATGCAAGGAACAGTTTAATGAATTGAAAATAGGATTGAGTCTTTTAAAGTAGATGTAAAAAAATATGCTAGCAATAATTGCTTAGATGGAAATCGAATCTTAATAGCTTTGTTAATGATTTGTAGTGAATATTGCATTTATGAGAGCATATCAAGCTGATCCTTGTGCAAGAACCTTGTTTTGAATGGGTTTGATAAAATTATTCCCCAGAAGCAGTTAGTAACGTTGAATATTTTTGCTTGCACGGCTTTTGAGATATTTGAATGTCATTTACGCCGAAGCCTGACTGGGGCTGTTACGGATCGGTTCTGCGCGGCCGTGACGCCTCCGTGGTTTCTCTTTGGCGAGATGCAGCGCGGGCGGCCGATGCGGCTCTGCTGTCAACAGCCGTGCCGTGGCTCTTCTGTCGATAGCCTTTGGGGTCTGCGCGGCCGGGCCGCGGGCGATGGGCCTGGGGACCTGTCCCCAGGTGCAGAAGGGGAGATGCATGCCTGCAGACCTGGGGCTGCAGGGGACGCGAGTCCTCAGCAGACTTAAGCGATGCTTAGTTCACTAGGTCCGGTCCAACTCATGGGTACAATGGCACATTGCAACCTTCCGATGGGTTGTCCTGCCCGCAATTGTCTTTCATCCCCTTTAAACCCCCCGGACCGGGTACGAAGTCTTACAGCACACAGGCAGTAACTTTCTTCCGATGCGTAACACGGTTGTATCCCCGCCTTTGATGGGGTAGGTTATATTACTTGACCAACTCGCCTATCGCAGCAGTTAGAAATGTTCAAGAGCGCTGTATTAGGGGTACTGGCAGTGTGGCGGGATGGCTGGATGCTGCTCTTCATTCTGAGGGATTTGAGCGTGACCAGCGTGCAGAAAGCAGAGTAGGAGCCGGGAAAACGTCCGTGACGGGCTCTTTGCACCTCTTGCGATGGGCCTGGGGGGCTCTTGTCTGGTACGGGTGTTATCCTGCGCAATAGCAGCTTTTCATGTGGCTGTTCAGAGTTCATCGGCCTGGAGAAAGGAAATTTATACCAAGAGGGCAGAGAAACGTGCCGAGACTCTGGCTCAGTGCCATCAGGTGTGGAAAGGTGCCTGGCGATTTATCAGCCTCTTTCTTTCCAACCGATGCAAACCTTTTGTCAAAGGCGGATTTCCGAGGCATCTCCCGTTGTTTTGCCTCCTCGTTCGTAAGGCCCGCGTGGGTTGAAAGCAGACCGAAACCGTTACCGAAAGGGACTCCCATTAGCCATCCCCTCCCTGGCTGGAGCCCCTCGGGTGGTGTCCCCGGTCCTGCCGTGGCTCCGCGCTCCTCCAGCTCGCTCGCCAATCTTGATGAGATTCCCGGTAGTTTGGGAAAAACCGAAATGCAAAGCACTTTTTTCGAATTCCCATCCTCTGCGGGCTTCAACACGGGGAGCAAATTTCTCGGCGTGCGTGTGATGTCGTGATTCGATTCGTTAGGAGGAGAGTTTTCCAGGTGATGACCTGTAAATGATTACAAGGCTCCCACGGCATAATTGCGTTGAATTCTTCTTTTCCTGCCTCTGGACACTAATAGCGCCTACTGATTGCACAAGAGTGAGTAAAAACTGGTTCCTTAAAGCCTATCCGCTCAAGTCAAAGGATAAATGCTTCTTACAGCGATTTGTTCCTTCAAGGTAATTTAACAAAATTCATCTGTTGAGAGGAAGTGAGCTTCTGCCGTCTCCACGCGTGTGGCGTGGACCCTGCTCCCCTGAGGCCGGTGCAAAGCATGGAGGGGCCTGTGGCGGCCGGCGAGGTCTTCGCCTCGTCCTCTGCCTGTGGTCGCGCTTTAAAATGCAGCAGAGAGAATAAAATGGATAAAACGGCTTCTTTGCAAGAAAAAGTGCGCTCCGTGATGAGGCCATACAGCGGTCATGTCACAGCTGGCCACCGAGCAGCCCTTTCTCCCCTGTTCCCGTCGTAGAGCTCCCTTCCGATGACTCGCCTTTAATTTAGCGGTGGCCAGTAGAGTCGGGGGGGGGAAGATGCGTGTTTGTACCCCCTGCTGTTGGTGTTCTGAGTGTCTGTCGTGCAGGTAGCTGTGTGTGTGCAGTGAAATTAATATCAGTCCCAGCAAAAAGCAGACGTGGCTGTGCAAGGTTCCGGCGGGGGTGCAAAAGGCTGAGGGCCCCGTTTCCGTATACGCCCAGCTGGCTGGAGGAGCCAGGGCGAATGCTCGCCGGCTGGTGTTCCTCCATTGCCTGCCCAAGGCTCCCCCTGCAGAAGAGGCAAGTCCTTGCTCCCTTAGGCCGGTCGGTTGAAACGCCGAGGTCCTTCTGGCAGAGCGGCCGTGGGGCCGTGCCGCTGGGCGCCTTCCACGAGAGCGCTGGGCGCGCGGCCGCAGTGGAGCTTTTCGCTTGCCAGTGAAACTCGCTGACGTCGCCTCTGACTTTGCTCTTTCACCTTTGCTCTCTCTCGAAGGCGACGGTCAGAATTTGGTTACCGAAGATGTCACGGTGGTGGAGGGAGACGTCGCCACCATCAGCTGCCGAGTCAAGAACAGCGACGACTCGGTGATTCAGCTCCTGAATCCCAACAGACAAACGATTTACTTCAGAGATTTCAGACGTAAGTTTTGTCTTTCCTTGCCCAAGATCAGCCTTCCCCGCGCCTCGCTCGCCCTCGGGAGAAAGCATTTGCAGAGATGGCTTCTTTTAATGTAATGCTAGACACTTAAAGTTTAGTCAATTCTTTAGAGGGTAGATGAGACAGGCAATCATAATCTCTCTCCTTAATTGAAACCTTGATGGTCCCCTTTAAAAGTCAGCCCGTCCTACTTTGCAATAGGAATTGATTGTAGTAATTCAGGGTGAATTGCAATTGAGTGCCAAATATTTAGCTGACACAAACAAATGGAAGAGGGCAACGCCGAGACGGTGCAGTGTTCTCAGAGGTAATCTGTTTGGTTCGAAGACTGCAAATTTCAAGACAATCTGTGCTGCTTTATAGCCAGAACAAAATCTCCCATCACCGCCGTGCCCGGTGAAGGAGTCTGGCGTTGTTTCCTGTCGTGACAGTGCCACAGAGCACGGTAGCTGCAAGGGAACACTGTAAACCCTCTGCGTTAGTGGCACCGCGGCGCAGCGGCACGTCGTGCCCGGCAAGCCGCGTTCTCTTGGGAGGCGTTGTGCGACCTAGCGATGCGCATGTGCAGGGGCTGGCTCGCTCCACTCGCGCCGCTGTTCAAGGCCCCTGTGTTTGGCTGGCAAGATCTGAAATGCTGGGTTTCCAAATCCCTAAAAGCGTATGCTCGGCCGTTACCGGTCAGGAAACACATTTGCCACTAGGCTTTTCCCAATTCCTTTATCTTGCACGCTGTCCTTAGTCCACTGACTGCATACAGGCAGCAGTGGGTGCGCGTAGAAGCGGGTTTTCACAATAAGTGATTTACCTGCGTGTCCCTGAGCCATCTCATAATAAATAAAGCGGTGTCCAAAGATTCGATACTGTGCCTGGTGATTTGCTTCTGATGGTTCATCGCAATGACCTGGGAACAGAAGTATTTCGTAGGCCCGGCGTAAAGGTAAGAAGCGGACGGAAGCTGCAGTCAGGAGCCCGGGGGTGCTTGTCTAGATGCTACAGCCGTTTTTATAGCCCTTTGGCTTTGCTGTGTGGAGAGGGGGGTCGCTGCATCTCTCGTCTCGCTAAGGGTGTGCTTGCTCCGCAGCGCTGAAGGACAGCAGGTTCCAGCTGGTGAACTTCTCCAACAGCGAGCTCCGCGTGTCCCTGACAAACGTCTCCATTTCTGATGAAGGGAAGTACTTCTGCCAGCTCTACACTGATCCCCCCCAGGAAATCTACACCACGATTACAGTGCTCGGTAAGGACCAAGCAGGTGCTTGCGGTGAACTTTGCAGTCCCTCGGCGCACGGGGCTGGTGGGATGGGGCTCCGCGCGGCGTTCGGAGAGCTCCGGCCGCCCAGGGAGGGCAACACAGCAAGGATTCGAAGGCTGAGTGCCCTCCCACGGGAGGCCGGCTCAGCTCTTCAGTAGCCCAGCGCAGCTGAGGACTTGAACCTGCCGACGCAAGACGTTCAGGGGTGGCCAGCAAACACCAAGCGGGTTGTCCGGTGGCGTGCCGTAGCCCTCGCGTCGCCTTGCTCTCTTGCGAGGCGTCCCTGGCGGCACCATGAGCCTCTCTTTGTCGGTTACGTCGTACGTAGTGTGATTCTTGGGTCTCCCCCTTTCGGTTCACAAGCGATTTTTGGCTTCAGAGAATAAGCAGAGGTGAAAGCGTGAGGTGTTCCCCTCTTCCAAGCCCCTCTTTTCCTTGGGCAGGTCGCTGGGAGAGGCTGCGAGGTTTTGCTGCCCTTTGTGGAGAGGGGTTTAATACCGGCCCTCGTTCGTAGCCAGCCTGCAAGGCTTAGTCGGCTGTGCTGCCACCGCTCTGTAAGAGCATCTGAGTGGATCCTTTGGCTTCCCGGGCAGGTCCGGAGCTGCGAGCGTCCTGCAAGGAGCACCTGTCCAGCCCAGGGCTTGGCAGAAGGGCACGAGCCGTGCAAAACTAGCCCTCCGCCGCCTCGAGGCTGTTTTCTTCAGGGCGAGAGAAGGCGCGTTTCTTAGGAGGAAGGGAAGATAAGTTGCGGTGGTTGCGTCTCATTTGGTGAAGCGAGAAGGAAGTCAGCCAGAAAGTAAAAGCTGTAGAAAATGTCTTTCAATAATTATCTGAGATGCAGAGGGAAAATAAATTCGCATGAATGCTTCGTAGCGTCATAGAACTGTTCAGTTTATGAATGTTGTGTTTTCAGTAATCGGACTCCTCTGACCACATACGAGTCATTTCTTCCAAAACTTGGGGATATGGGCGATGGCATTTTAATGACAAACGACAGCGTCTTTGCCCACCGATGATATTCCTTAAGGGCAAATATTACTAACAGCATCGCCGGTGACCCTCCTGCTGTCGTGAAGAAGCACGAGTTTTTGCACGTTTGCCAGTTGACTTAACATTCAGTGAAATCTTGAGTTCAACTAACGGAAAGTGATGGCTTCCTGTTAATTTTAGCAAAAATTTGTCGCGCGCGTAAGAGGAGGCAGGCTCTCTCATTTGGCATTGTGAGGTTGCTCGTCTGCTTGGGGACAGCTGTTTGCAGAGCTGAAGGTAGTTCTGCCCTCTCTCCTCCGCCTTCCCCCCCACAGCGGGCTCACGCCCAGCCCTGCCAAGCTCTCGCCTTTCCCTGGGCTTTGCGAGACCGTGCTGCACCTGCAGCCGCGAGGCCGGGGCAGTTAGCGGTGATAGCAGCTCGTGCTATCGGTACGCAGATTAGCGGCGGCTTTTAAGGCTCTATTAATAGGAGAACCTGAATCGCAGAGGGTGACTTAATGTAAGATCTCACTCGCTGATTAGTTTAAATCTCCCTGCTTTTATTTAACGAGATTTGGTTCCCAGGTTCTTATACATCGTTTAAATAGTGTTTATAAGCAGTTTTACCATAGCTATTACGTTTATCAACATCTTCAAAGTTGTAGTGTGCTTCCCAGTATTCACAGGAATAGGAGGCTCTCGCCCAGCTCTTCTCTCTAATGAAACACACGCAAAAATCATTTGCAGGGTTTCCTTTCGCTGCTAGCAATGCTAAGAAGGTGTTTGCAATAATAGTACTTACTTTACTCACCTATAAGCCAGCACCACTTGTCTTTCAAGGGAGCGAGACAAAAATGCAGGTTTGGGGTGGTTTTTTATTGAAAACCTGAATCGTGCTTCAGAATTCAGGGGAAGGTCTGCTTTCTTGCCTCACGCTTCAGTTCTTTTTGGAAGGATGTGCAGCATGGCCAGCGCGTGCCTGCCTTCCCCCGACATCCGTAAGGCAGCGGGGGTTTTCTCTTCGCCCTCGTCACATACTGAGGCCAACCCTGAGTTCACAGAGCAGGCAGCGAGGACGGCTCTTTGTTGTTAGAAGGCTCGGGAGGGGACGGTTTATCTTAGCTAGCACGTGTACGGAGGGAGATCGGGCACCGCGACGCCAAGGGTAACGCGTCTTTCCCGTCTTCCCTATTATTGACCGTAATTAGGAGAAAAAAAGGAGCCAGGGCGGGGGAGTGGTTCTCGGTGTCGGTGTGCGGCTGGTCTTCCTAGGAACGCATTCCCCACCAAGGATCGTCGCCGGGGCTTCGGTGTATCTGAAGTCCTACCAAAGAGTAGTTTTGCTGATGTGCTTCCAATGATGCTCGCCTCGGAGAGCGGAGCCAAGTCTCGAGGCATCCTTCTTTGTAGCCGGTGTTCGGAGGGAGCTCCGCACTGGCTTTTTCCTGCTCTCGCAGCGTGCTTCCCCCCGCTCTCCCGGGCACTTCGGTGTCTTCTGTGACACGATACGTAGATTTATTCATGCTTAATTGGGACATGTGAAAATCTCAAATATCTAGCCCGTTCTGTTCTCTTTAGAGAAAAGCCACAAGTGACTAATTAGTCCATTTGATCATCTGGATGGTATTTACACATATTTGTTCTTCATTAGCTCAAAAACGTGTTAGTCACATTTGAACTATGCAGTCGCTTAATCATATTGATCAGAGCAAAGCTGAGTTTCCTCTGGAAGTCTGGGGTGTTTCTAAAGCTGCAGCTCGGTGCTGCACAAACTCTCCACGTTTGGGTTTTTTACCGGTGCTTTCGTGGGGCAGAGATTCCATGCTTCTGAGTCGCAGTTTTTAAGCCTGCGCATCACATCTTGGGGGGTTTAGCCTGGAGGAGAGGAGGCTGAGGGGAGCCCTCATCGCTCTCTGCAGCCGCCTGAGAGGAGGCTGTGGTGAGGGGGGGTCGGTCTCTTCTCCCAAGTCACTGGTGATGGGACGAGAGGAAACGGCCTCAAGCTGTGTCAGGGGAGGGTTAGGTTGGGTATTAGGAACCATTTCTTCACTGCAAGAGCGGTCAGGCACTGGAACAGGCTGCCCAGAGAGGTGGGGGAGTCACCGTCCCTGAGGGTGTTTAAAAGACGTGTAGACGTGGCACTTCAGGGCATGGTTTAGGAGACGCGGTAGCGTTTGGTTGACGGTTGGCTTTGATGATCGTAGAGGTCTTTCCAACCTTAACGATTCTACGATCTCAGGGTTGTGGCGCGATGGAGGTTATCCCCCTGAAGTTCCAGCCTCTTTCTGAATATTACCAGATCGCTTGTCATCGAGTATAGTCTTCTAGCTTTGTGTTCTGTAAGAAGGTGCCTGTCTGGCGAGAATGGCAGCTCGCCATCCTAAAGGAGTTGCCGTACGAGGCGAGCGCAGGTCCCTGGATGCGGAGCTGGCTCTCTCCCCCCGGGATGGTTTTGTAGTTGGTTTCTGGTGGTTTGACGGGGGACAGAGTGTTGTTTCAAAGGCGATGGCATCCCACTCCGGGGTTGCGCTCGGTGGCTTTCCGAGCATCTTAAATGAGCTTGATGTTTGCTGGCCTGCCTCCACTCCTTACGGCCGAGGCTTGAAGCTGAACAGCAGGAGAGAAAAATTGCCGAGCGAGGTTAGAGGCGCGGTAAGTAATGCACTTCCAAATGTCAGCTTTTGTGTTTCCTCTCCTTGTCAGAGGGAGGCAAGAAATGTGCATAGAGTCAAGCTGTATTTTTAAATAGCAACATACACAACCGAGTAGCGCAGAAGACGAAAGCTCTTCCCTGGAATGGTGCCTGCCTGGGGGAGCGAACAGAAAGTCACAAACCCAATAAGTAACAATTTGCAAAACGGCGATGATTATTAGGTGGAAAGTGCTTACTCTGATTACTGCGGAACCGCCTATCAAAGGATTTGATCGATCGAAAGATCAAACAAATGCTGGCGGCTCGTTTCCTCTGGTAGATTTTACGGGTTTTCCTGAAGGTTTCGTCTCGTGTTAGTGATGAAAAATGGTTTTTTCATCAAGCGTGTGTTGTGTTGTTTTTTTCGTTGTAGTCCCGCCACGCAATTTGGTGATCGATATCCAGAAAGAAGTCGCCGTGGAGGGAGAAGAGATTGAGCTGAACTGCACTGCCATGGCCAGCAGACCAGCCACCACCATCAGATGGTTCAAAGGAAACAAGGAGCTAACCGGTAGATGTGTCCTCTCAGTCTCTTGCCGTTTTCGGATAGCTGGAACGATTTATGTAACGCTGGGCATTCGTTCGCTGCTGCCGGGTTGGCGGGGGGCCGGGGGAGAAAAGCAAACCGGAGCGAGCTGCTCGAGGCGCCGGCTCAGGAACAAAGGAGTATGTGGGCAGACAGGCTGTGCTCTGACACAGACGGGCTGAGCTCCATTTTGTCCTCTGCCTGCCTGCCTGCCAGGCTCGAGTGCGGGGCTCTGCAGTCTGTAAGTGCAGGTGACCTTGAGGAGCCCCAGAGCTGTGCGTTGAGCTTATTTCTGCCATGCTTTATGGAGCTTTCTGCCCTGTTTTCGGGACAAGTAGGATCATCTGAGCTTTGGGCTGTAAAGATTTTTGGCTCGCCGTCACGTCTAGCTCTCTTGTTTATAGAGCGTTTCCTCTGTGTTCAGCTGAATATGCATACAAGACGGGTTTCTCCTGCTCCCCGAAGTCTGGTTGCTCCTGGTATTTGCACATTCAAGTCACGGGCTCTGATTGCATGTGACGTCCTGCTAGTTTAAGTCTGCATGTAGATGTGAGCTTGGTTGACAACACCTTTGTGCTTTACCCAGCCTGAGACGCTGAAGGGCTCTCTACAGAAGTCCAGACTCATTACTTCAAATCCACCCCCCTACAAGGGCAAGATAAAATCCTCTCTTAAGTCCGACACCTCCGAGCATCCGAGCAGGACACGTGCTGGGAGTATGCCGATCGAGGTGGAACGCAAGCCTGCTGCCACGCGAAGTGGTGCCCCGCTGATTCCCGGCACCGGTTGTCATCGAGGCGGTGTGCGGATCTTCCAGCCATCCCTTTCTGGTTTCCCTCCCCGTTCCGGCGGGCAGCGGTGCAATAGTATTTGACCCTTTGTGCTTGACCTGTGCGGCTCCTTGAGCGAGTTTTCTTGTGTTGGCAATTGCATCCCAGCTTTCCTGTCTCCTCGAAGACTGCTGAGCCGAGCAGTAGCTTCTTGCAATCCCAGCTCGCCCTGCTGATTCTTTGGGTACTTTCTTTAAAAAAGAGAAGTAGGGAAACCGCAATACTTGGTTGCGGGTTGTGAACGGCAGGAGAGCTTGGCTTCGCCGATCACAAAGCCTTCCCTCTAAAGATCAAGGGTGTCGCTTTCTGCCTCTGTCCCCTGTTTCGCCTTAGTACGTTCTCCAGAAATATTCTGTGTTTGAAAGACCTCTGCTGCAAAAGTTACTCCTAACGTTTTGGCTGTGAATTCTTGAGTGAAAAGCCACAGAGAAGAGTATTTGAAAAGGAAGCGGAGGTGCGCTGTCAGCAAGCGCTTGCCGAGTTCCTGGAGAAACCCCTTCTTCTCCTGTCTCGTCTTCTCTCCCGCCTCGTGCCGGTGCCGTGCGTTGCAGCATCCGTCAAGCAGCCACCCCTGAACTGTGCTTTGCTCCAAGCGCCGCTGCTGTCCTCTCCTTCCAGCAGAGCACTGCTGAAATGCTTCAGCCTATCAATACTACTTTTAATTAAGTTAATCTGCCTAATCACTTTTCTAGCTAATTGTTGATTCAAGAGTGGGAGGGGATTTGTAGCTCATTGATTTAAGAGTTTGAGGATTTGGGGACGGTGTAAGGGGATTGTTAATCATTGTGGCAACCTCGTGTGGACTTGAGTCGGCAGCAACTCGCGGAGAGGTGTGTTGTTACTTCATGCGCGCATGCCCCCTCCCCTAAGCCCCAGCGGCCGCAGAGGGGGGACGGTTGTCCGAGGGGGACACGCCACCTGGGCGCGGAAATGAGGGACCCAGGGAGACCTGGGTGCAGTGGGTGCTCCCTCCCGTGGTCACGCTCTGCTCTCTCTGTCCTCCTCCTGGCAGGCAAGTCGGAAGTGGAGCAGTGGTCCGACATGTACACGGTGACCAGCCAGCTGGTGCTGAAGGTGGGACGGGAGGACGATGGGGTCCCTGTCATCTGCTTGGTGGATCACCCTGCCGTCAAAGACTTGCAGACACAGCGTTACCTGGAAGTCATGTGTGAGTAGCAGAACTTTTAATTCTCTTAACGTAGAAAGCGGTTTGCTGAAGAGTTCAGGAACCATTCGCTACGTGATAAAATCACAGCATAGCTGGGGTTCATATCCTGTTGTTTAAAAGCTGCCATCAAAGTGTTGGACGCCGCTCCGTGCGTCAAGCCACGGCTTTTCCCAGCCCTTCTGCGATACGATAAATATACATACTTTGCTTCTCTTAAGGAGTAACTTTCTGTACGTAGAACTTGTTCCATCAAAGGTTCCTGGCTGGGCTTCGTAACTGTCAGAACAGGTTAAATCTGAGGATTTTTCTTTTAGCACCCTACTTACCTCTTTGAAAAGTGCTTCTCTACTGGCACGTCAAAGCGGCTGGCCGCCGTTGCGAGATCGCTGGCCAAAAGTTGGTACTGTGCGGAAGGAGCTCGCTATCGTGCGTTGTGACCATTCAGCACCGCCTGGTTTTCCACATCGGAGTAGCGCGAATTCTGCGGAATCTGCAGCGGCGCCGCTGATCAAGGCCAACCTCTTCTCTCTAACGCTCCTGACGTAACGTGTTCGGTGTTAATAACGCATTTCACTTCGTTTAGGAACTGCTCCACTGACGTTAACAGGGTTTATGAGCAGGTACCCGGAAAGGCCTGTGGTCCCCAATGCAGCCGTCCTGAATGTCAGCTGGGGGAGGTAACGGAGCTGCTGCCTACGTGCGCCTCTACCCGGGAAACAGCTCCCGAAAGCAAAGTCAGGCGGTCCTCACCGCAAGGCCCCGAAAACCGGGGTGCTGGGATGGTCCCGAGTGCTTCTTTTTGTAGGTGCACTTCGGCTGTAACGTTGCGTTTCAAGGGGAAGGGGAAGTCTTGTATTAATTTATTTCATCTGCTTCATTATGTAGTTTCATTATGAACATCTTGGTTACAATTCTCATATCTCTGGAACTAGCGGGAAGTAATGTTCCCGTAATGAGGAAAACAGAAATGATCAGATACTACCTAAATTGGCAGATACTAGATTTCTTGCGACTGTGCTAATGTGTAATTCATTTATGCAAACTTAATGTCCATTAACATTTCTTGTGGAGCTTCATTAGCTTTAATAATACGTTAGCACCTTTGTGAGGCTTGATCGAATACTTAACGGGGGGAAAAAAATCCCATCTCCCCTGTTACGCCGAGGTATTGAAATCTTGCCGGGTTTCTTCCCCTTGGTTGAAAGGGCATCGGATTCCATTTAGGCTTCCTTTCCGAAATTCCTCTGAAATCCCGATCGCTCGCTGGGATTAGGAGAGCGCCACTGTTTCTGCAAAAAATCTAACGATGTCTTTTCCCTTCTTCCTGAAGTAAATCCCTCCTTGACTCCTTCCGTTTGCAGCCTTTCCAGGGCTCCCCGTGCGACGAAGGCAAGGCGCGCGTAAGCTGCGGTTATTTGGACGCCCTGCGGACGCGTGCGGCCCTCCCCTAACCTCACCTCCCCTCATGCGCCGGAGGCTCGGGTCGCACGCGTTGCGCAGGTCGCTGCCCTCGGCACTGGTTCTTAGTGTCCCCGTGGGTGGGTCTGGAGCCGCTTGTTGGAGCAGAGCCGGGGGGCGTGGGGATGAGGAGGCAAAGGGCTTTCGGAGCGCTTCGGCTTTCCGTTCTGCTCTGAGTGACACTCTGAGCTCGTTAAAAGCCAATATGTTTGCGTATGCGGGCTTGAGCCGCGTTGGCCCGGCCGGTTCCTTCAGCGGGCAGCAGCAGATGGCTCGAGCAGCAGCAGAACGTGTCGTGCGTCACAACCTTGCGGCTCCCAGCAATTGGCAGCGTCGGGACTTCACGTGCTGGAGCGCATCCAGACATTAGCACTTAATACCTGCTGTCAGACCTGAACCTGGGGTGGAAGAGGCAGTTACAGGGCAAACTTCAACCCTTGAGCCTTTTCTGCTTCAAGCCGATGACTCGCTGGCTGACGGCACAGCACAAGCAGGAGGAAGATCCTCTTGGCTTCGTGGGCTGGCATCTCGATCAGAGCTCCTGCGGACACGGGCTTGGCTGCTCGGGGAACTTGGGCTCCTGCGATCAGACCTAACTGATGCTTTCTTAGTTGCTTTTTACAGAATTAAAAATGCCTTTTTTTTAGATCCGGGCTTCGCAGCCGGAGCGAAGGAGCCCTGCCGACCGCCGTTCGGGCCCTTCCGCTGCCATGGTGTTACCTTGCCGGCACGCCAGCTGCCGAGCCTCCGAAGCAGCAGCAGTCAGCGCTCGCTGCTCGTCCCGCGCGTCTGGTTGCTGCTGCTTTTCTTGCAGCCGGAGAGGCGTCGCTCCAGATCGCTTGGCCGTGTTGCTCGCTCCAGTGTCTGCTCTTCCGTTCTCTCCCCGTAAGTCGTGCCCGTCCCACCGAGGGCACAGCGGATCTGCCCCTTCGGAACATCAGCAGGACGCAGGACAATATTTTCCTCAGCAGACGTTATATTTCTCTGCACTTAATGTATCCAACTCAAGTGTGAAGTGCATTGGGGAAGGACAGGAGGATGATGGATGGAGCCTTCTCAGATAATGAGGTATTTTTTGTCTGACTAAATTCCAGGGTACGGAGAGGTTTTTTGCAAGATGCAACTCAAAAGTCGGTTGTTGTTTGGGTTTGGGGATTTTTTTTTAAGAAAAGAAGAAGCAGAAAACTGCATAGCTGGGGAGTCGGGGAAGGGAGAGGTGGGACGCTTGTCATCGCAGGAAGCTATTCAAAACGCAACCGGCGAAAGGGAACAGGCCCTGAAGCGCGCACAGTTCGGGCCCTTTGGAGGCGGGCGATCCTGAACCGAGAACGGGCATTTTCCGAGGTTCCTCTTCCACGCGGTCCAGCAGTTTTCCGAGAAGAGCGTGCCGCTGCCGTTCCTCGGGGGCTGCGGCGGCGGCTTTTGTAACGGCCCCCGGGAGGGCCAGCCTGCGGGCGCGGGGTGGCTGATGGCGGAGAGGAGGAGGAGGAGGGCGTTTCTTCCCCCGGGGCTCCTTCGTTCTCCCTTCAAAACGGTTACCTTTTCTCTTTTTAAGGTGACCTCCTCAAAGCCACGTATGTCAAATGCCTTTGGTAAATGAGGGCCCTAGGTGTCACTGACAGTCCGGAGCGTTTGTACTTCGGCTTATTTGGAGGTGTTGCCTAAAATGCGTGTGTGTCTTATTGAAATGCTCTCCTCCGCTAGAAAGAGAAAGGAGGGTGCAGAAATGCAAGTCTGCAAAGTGACCCGCTTCCCCCTGTCTTAAAAACAGTGCTCTTGAGCGTTTTCTTCTGTGTTGCAGTTCAAAGAAGCTTGCAGGCTTCGGGGGTTTGGGTTGTTTAAGGTTCTCCAGAACTTCAGGAAGATACCTCTTGGCCTCCCCACCCCAGGCTGGGGTCGTTCCTGGTCTCCGAAGCCGGGAGGAAGGAAGCGGGCCGCGCTCTTGGAGGGGTCCGGGCAGAGCAAGTTCAGACTCCTCACGGCGTGAGAGCGTGGGGGTCGCCGTGACGCTTCATCCTGCAGCACCGGTGTACCCCGCGCGCACGAGCCGGGCACCGGGCCCTCTCTCGCCTCGGCCAAGATCTGACACGGCCATCGCTGGCTCTGCTGCGGCTGATTTGTCTTGCTGCTGCCGCGGTCTCTCCCTGGTTATTTCCGAGCATCTTCTTGGGTGCCGAGACCGTCACGTCTCTGATTGAGCGGGAGGAGCGGGTCTCTTGGTCCTCCTCTTGTGCGTGGCGGGGCTTGTGCCACGGCAAAGTAACAGACGTACTGCGTTATCTGATAAGCCGTCATAATGCGTGCTGATCGCTTGCTACTATACCCGAAGCTATGCCTGAGAAACAAATAGCAAGGTCACAGCGCGTGCACGGAGGGGAAAGACTGTTCTGCTGCGGCCAGCGAAACCGCGAGCAAGACGGATTCCTGCTGAGTATTAACTTGTCCTACTCATGGAGCAAGCTATTTGTTGCGTCTGTAACGTGGCATGGCCTGGCCCTTCGTGAAGCTTTGAGATGGATGCTTCCACGTGAGCGTAGGGTGTGTTATTGCCAAGAAATCTCTGCAAACGAGCACCCTGCACTAAGTATGAAGCCCTCCTGGTAAGGCTTCTCAGAAGCAAACAGAGTTTGACAAATGGTGCCGTGTACTCGCCGTAACGATAACAACACTTTCATGCTTGATTAATAGCCACGCCAGCGAACGTGTAACCCTGCGCAGCGGGCGGCTGCGGGATGTTGCGTGGTATCGGTTTGCAAATAGCCCCCGATTCCGGCTGGGGTCGCTTTCTTTTGCTGATCCGGATCCGTCAGTGAGGGATGGAGGACCGGCGCGTTGAGTGTAATTTTAGAAAGGAAATGAAGCAACAAAATGCATTAAAATGTCGTTAAGGAAATGAGTGGAACCAGATATTCTCGGAGACGTTTAAGTTCAGCCTTTGTGGGACTTCTCCTTATCTCATTATGTGATACTGGAAGGGAAAGTGTCGGAGTCTTGATCTGGCGTGTCCTCCGGGTTGGTTTCTTCTTTGCCTTTCTGAAGCTCTAACGAATTGCACGTTCATTTTTGTAATATCTACACGTGTACTTTTAAAATACGCACCGATGGAATCTGTTTCGGCCTCTGCCGTTAGGATGGGAGAGTTTTTAGCCCCCAGTTGTGTTAAAAAGCAGTAACATATGTATGCTGTTGCATCTCCGGTAATCCTTATGCTTCTATCGAGTACAAATATTAATTGCATAGTATGCAGTGAAGTGATTAACATCAGCGTAATTTATCATCTGGAGACTTGTAAAAAGGAATAAATGAGTTGTTTTGTTCAGCGAGGTGTTGACCCCTTCAGAAACTTTGATTTAAAGCGGGGTTTTTTGTCTTTTAGTAAATATGAAAAGCGCCACGACCAGCCAAGTGTTCAGTTATTTGATTTTCTGGGGCATTAGCCACTCTTGTTTGTGACATTTCCCAGTTGGGTGCTCGTTTGCAAGCTCATTAATAAGGTTTCCTCGGAGGAACGTTGTTGGGAGCGAGGAGCGTACGGGGTGGCCTGGACTCTGCCTTTCGCGAGCTTTAAGAAGCAGCACACGCTTAAATATTTAAAAGGAAAGCGTTCGTACGCAGCGTACCTGCCTGGCTTTGGCTTTCCTTTTCCTGCTGCAAGCTCAGCGTTCAAACTCTTTCAGTCGAGGGCGGATTTTGCAAAGTCGTGTCTGGGGTCGAAGGGGCTCTTCCAGACAAGTTGTCACCTGCCAGTCGTGCGCCTGGCGGTTATTTTAAGCGCGGGATTTATTTGGTTAATAGGTTTTCTGTACTTCAGCTGAAAATCAGCGATGCAGACTCTCATCCTTGTAAAAGGCGAGGAGAAGAGAGGGGAGTGCCGGGTCTGGGCTGCCTCTGGCGCAGACCTCGTTTCCCGATCAGCAAACCCGCTCGGGTTTAGGAGGAAGGCGACGGTTGCATTCACACCTCTGTGTAAACGTTAACTTCGCTGGCTTCTTTTAACCCTGAAAAACTGGCTCCTCCTGCTCTTCCCCGTGCGTGCTGGTGAGGTACGGGACAGAAACTGCCAGAAGTCGGCTTTTTTGAGTAGTTAGTTTGGGCCGCAGAGCGGAGCGGAGATGAGGAGCCGGGTAAAATGGTGCCCACCTGAAGAGCGATGTATAAAGCATTATCTGGGTGATTTTGAAGCCGGAATTGCCTAACGTGGGCAGGAGCTCTGCTTGACCTGCGGGATCCTTCTCCTGGGGATGCCATCTGGCATCGTTTTTGCCAAGAGGTGCGCATCAGGAATGAATACAGTAATCATAAAATGGATTTTAAAACTTGGATTCGGTGCCTAGTTTCACAGCGCAGGCAAGAGAATTTTCGGCTGAGTCATTGAAAGAATCCATTTTCTGTTGGCAAACAGTCGGGCGTTGCAGAGACGCTGAGCCGTGTGCTGCGGTACCCCTGTCCCGGGCCTGCTGCGGGAGCATGTCTTGGGCTGCTCCCGCCTGCCGTGAAGAAACCGGCCGTCCATAGTGACGTGCGATTTGCTTCATGTACGTGGTTAGCTGGAATCTGGAGCAGAGAGAGAGAATCCCTACGCTGGAAACGCACCGAGGCCCCGGGTAGCCCCTCTTGCTGTGCGTCCGCTCCGTTGAGCGTCTGTAAGCAGTCGAACCGTCAAGTTGAACCTCAGCGTTGTCGGACGGTGCCCGTTCCTGCTCTGTGGTGGAGCTCTGGGATCCCCGGCCTGCTTTCAAGAGCTCGTCCTCCTCGTTTGGTTTGGTTTCCCCCAGAAGCGGTACGTGGGAAGGCGGCTTTCGGCTGTCTTCCGACCTCAGCTGGGAGCGCGTCGGCCAGGAAGGGTTGACTGGTTTGCTGCTGGTGGTGGTTGGCGAGGGTTAAGAGTCACCCGGGCTTTGGAAAAGAAGGAGCGCTTCCCGAAATGTTTTTACTGCGTGATTAATGACTGTTTCGGTGCAGCTTTTGTGTCTAGAGTGACAGATTGCTGCATCGTAGGAGCCGTATCACTTGCACGGAGAGCGCTGGAGGACCAGGGGCTGCTGCGGTGCGATGATTCGACTCTGGTGGCATTGGCGCGGCCCCAAAGAGCACGTACGTCGAGGGCAATGCAGGTTCTCTATAGCAGCTTCTAGGAGCTCTTGTGGACAGTGAAAGTACCGGCTGCGACCGCAGAGTTGAATTTATTGCACGGAGCGACCACAGAGTTAAATTTATTGCGCGTAGCTTCCTCGTTACGCATATTCTGATAGTATTTCAGGGGAGAGGCGTG
This sequence comes from Anhinga rufa, assembly GCA_013400875.1. Taxonomy (NCBI): domain Eukaryota; kingdom Metazoa; phylum Chordata; class Aves; order Suliformes; family Anhingidae; genus Anhinga; species Anhinga rufa. The sequence goes on along the minus strand of VZTV01005363.1, from coordinate 141,351 downwards.
AGGGTGAGAACGTAACCACCTTTCACGTGCCCTCCTGCCTTTCCCAAGAAAACCGGCCTTTTATTTAAGTGCATGGTCATACTCCCACGTAACGGTCATGCACGTTAGCACCTTGCTGGCTGCAGTGCCCAAGAACTTAGCCGCAGGGCAGGCGGCTGGAGAAGCCCGTGCCGCTGCCGCCTCCGGAGCGCTTGCTGCACCCCTCCGGGAGCCCCAGAGGTCACGCCAGCCCTTTGGAAAGAGGGGGAGGCTGGAAGGTCACCCTCGGCTTGGCTTTGGGCGCAGCCCCGCCGCGGAGCAGCGGGCTGGGAAGGGGGTGTGCGGCGGAGGGTCCCGAGGCTGACCCGGCCAGAGCACCGTGGTACCATGGGCGCACAAGGAGGTCAGGCTCGCCAAATGCCTCTGGTCTGAGGGATTTGAGACGGCGAGCTTGCCTGCCTTTGAGTTGGTAGGTTGGCCTGATGAAAGGAAACGGGTAGAAATAATAGGCTTAGGCTTCTGTAAGGTGCCGAACTCGGTATAACGTTGATATCTTGGCTGATTAATGAGATCTAAGCATTACCGATGGAGCGCGCGTTTAAATGGATTAAGAAATCACTAACTGGCAGATCTCAAAGGATAGTCATTAGGGAGTAATCAGCCAGCGATGATGCTTTTAGAGTGAATGCGCTGGCCTGGCTGCTTGGCCCGATGCTGTTCGGTGCTCCCACAAAGCGTCTGAAGTTCTTAAAACATCGCCGTTAATAACCTTCGCTGATGGCACAAAGGCTGGGCGAGCAGCTTATGGGAGGAGGAACCGGGACAAGCGCAGAATAACTTGAGTGTGTTGGTAACTTCCAAACCACGGAGCCTCCAAGCCCTGAAATGTCGGTGGGTGCACCTGGGTGGGGGTCAGCCGCAGGCATCTTCGGCATCTCCGTTGCCGGAGAAGTCAAGAAGTCCAGGTTCTTGGGTGGGGGGGTGGAGGGAGCACCTCCCAGCGCGGGGTCGGGCCGGCGCACAGCGCGGCCGGCCGCGGGGCGAGGAGCGGGGCGCGCTGTCCCTGCCGGGAAGGCTGCGGTGGTTCCCCCGCTTGCAGGCACGCGGCGCGCCTGTTGTAAAAGAAATCTCATCAAACGCAGAATGGGTTTGTAATAAGTTTTTCAAATTGGTTGCTGCTGCAGCGTAACCTTTAGACTACTGGTATTTAACCTTGTATATCACTCTTAGCTTTTGAATGAATTTAGCTTAATAAAGGTGCCTTATTAAATTACCAGGCTGGTTTTTTAAGCTGCTAGAAATAGGCATACTAGGAAATAGCTTTGGGTTGTTGGATCTAATTGGCTGCCAGCGGAGTATGTAGTGGCTTAGATGCATAGATGCGTTTACTTTTTTTGCGTAGTAATCCAGCAGTATGATATTACAAAGTCCCCAGTCGAGGATTTCGGGCTGCTGGAATGCACGCGGTGGTAAAAACGCCGCTGGTACTTGCCTCGTGCCCTGGGTCACCCTCCGGGATGGTCACTGCCCCAGCCACAGCTCTTGTGACTAGAACGTGGCCTTTTTAAGGAGGTGCTTAATAGGTGGCAAACGGCGAGTCCAGGCATGGGAAACCACCACGGCTTTACCAGCGTAGGCTGCTAAACGTCCCGGTCCCGTGTAGGAACCGAGCTCGGGATGCCGCGGTGCTCGGCACTTTGCAAAGCGTCGCGAAGAGAGATGCTGACTTTGAGCTGGGGCGCTTAGCGGGGGAGCTAAAGGTTATTTAGATGCGTGTCCTGAAAAAGGGGGGGAAAAGACACCACCACCCCCCCCCCCCCCCAAATTCTTGCTCAAAGCAAGCGAAATCGTTGTTGTATACTGTGAGCCTAATTAAAACGTCGGTGCTCCTGAGTGCCCAGCCATCCTCCTGAATCCTTCAGGCTTGTGAAGCCTCTTCATGAGTGCCCGCTATAATTGCTGGTGTGCCGGCGAGTCCCGCTTCGGAGAGACGTTCACTGTGCTAACTCTGTTGGGAACGCTCTTGTCTTCACAAGTGTGCGCGCGTGTGCTAATGAAGCCCAGGCTTACATTGCATTATGACACCTCTAGGGTGTCCAGCTTGACGCGGTGTGGGTTCGCTTGGCTGCTTTCACTCGTTCAACGCAGACCGTGGGGCTGGCGAGCTGAAAGCTCGCTTAGTTTGTGGTTCATTCTCAGTACAGCAAGCCTTCAGTGTACTCCTCTTGATTTCCAGAAGTAATTGTCAGCTGGTAAACAGCTTGTTAGAAATGCTCAGATTCATCCCATGGAAACGGGATGGGATGGGATGGCATGGCATGGCATGGCATGGGATGGCATGGCATGGGAGCACCAGGAGGGGCAAGCTGCAGAAGGCGTTGCGCGGAGCTTTCTCGGCACAGGGTGTTGCGTTCCCCTGTAAACTGGGCTGCAAAGGTTTTCTTGCTCTTTCTGCAGCACCGAGTACAAGGGCGTCCATGTTTCTGGCACGGGCTCTTAGGTGCTGCCGCGAAGCAAATCAGAAATAGCGAGCAGATGGCCGGGGGGGTGGGAATTGTGGATGAGAGTGGCGAGCGTGAGCACAGCCTTTAAGATGCGGCTTGTGATTTACTTGCTGCATAGTACTTGGTTTAACTGGCCTTGCCCTGTTTATGCGCTGTGCGAGCGCTCGCGGTGCTGACCCGGGCAGCGTCGCAGACCAGGCTTAGTGCCGTGTTTCGGCACTGCCTTTTGCCTTCCTCTGCTTTTCTTGGCGCTGCTTGTGCCGCAGCCCTCCTGGCTCTGGCTTGTGCCTCCGAGACGTGGACCGCCTCGGCCCTACCTGCACCTCGCAGCTCAAAGGCTCCTTCACCCACCTGCGAAGGACCCAGCGTCCCGGCTCACGCCTGGGACGCACCGGTCCCGCTCCCAGTCCCTTCCTCGCCTGTGTCTTGCCCGCCCAGGGCGTTAGGCGTGTTTTCACGCCCGCGTTTCCAGCGGAGCCGGGACTCGGGTGCGTGGCACCCCGGAGCCTCGCCGTCCCTGGGCGGCTGCCGCCCGCCGCGTCCAGCCTGCAGAGACGCCTGGGTTCCGTAGCTGCGAGAAGCATCTGTAACGGGGATTAGTTTATAAGATGTTTGTGGTATAGGCATCTCAGGAGAGGATTTACTCATCTAGCTTATTCCATTACTGAAAATTATGAGAGTTTAAATTGGTTAAATCCTGACACGGATTTTTTTTTTCCCCCTAATCTCTATTATTCCATAGGAAGCATGTTAATGAGTTAAACACAGTTAATAAAATGCAGCGAGCCAATATTTTTGGTAGCAGTTACTCTCAAAGGAAATAGAAACATTTAAATGGTTTCAACCTTTATGCATACTGATTTTTTGCCTGCCTTTGTTCTTTACAGTTGAGTAAATTCCTGAAAAATATATATGGCTTAATGGCATTTGTAGCATTGAATTGATTTCTTGCACTGATAACATTTCAGCTACAGCTCAGATTGCGTTTTTAATCTGTGCTTCGCTTGTGGGAGGTAATGAATGTTTTAATTGTGGACTCTAGGTTTGTGGGCCGGCGCTTCTTTTTCCTGCAGGGGCTTTCCGAGGGGCTTCTGAGCTGGCTCCCCAGCTGTGAGCGCTTTAATTCTCTGTGTTTATTTTAGGATTTGGAAGAGCTCCGTTTGGACCAAGCAAAACCTTCTGTTGTCTAAAGAAAAGCAGCAGCGGCTGCGACTTCTCTTTGTGTTTCTAACAAGCACCTCTTGTAAAGCCCAGCGTATTAACGTGCGCGGACGCCGGGCGTTGTCCTACAGCAATATCTGATAGGCGATAAAGCCTATCGATTCTGAGCGCCGCAGACGCCTCTGGTTTCACCCCAGCGTGACGGCAGATGAGTTCCTTTTAGCTCGAGCGAGTTCAGAGATCAGCTCGGGCGCAGCAGCATGTGTTTCCCGGCACGTGCGGTGCTTCGCTCGGAGGGCCGAGCGCTGCCGGCTGCTCCGGCGCCGAGCTCGCCCGCCGGCGGGGCTAGCGGCACGGAGCGGGCCCAGAGGAGCGGGCGGCCTGCGGCTTCGGGCGCGCGCGGCTCCCAGCCCGCTGGGCGCGGCAACTCACGGCACGATGTTTCTGTCCCGCAGATAAGCCTCAAGTACGGGTTTCTCAGAATTACCCGGTGCAAGGCCTCACGAGAGAAGGGGAGCCGCTCGAACTGACGTGCGCAGCTTTTGGAAAACCACAGTAAGTTGGGCGCTTCCCGAGGATGGACCAGGCTGTCCGGCGGTGGCGGGGTCGTGCTGCAGAAGCGTGCGGACGTTGTTCGGCCTCTGTCACTATTGCAGGCGCCCGATATGCCCTTCTCTGCCGAGAAGATGATGTTACAGCGTGAGAGAGAGAGAAGCTTTCTGCACCTGAGCGTCTGCTACCCGCTTAGACATCTATTCTGATTTGCATTTATTCCTATACACGCAGTGGCCGAGGGATTTCTCCTCGAATGAAGAGCTCCCAGGAGGGCTCTTCCCGGCCACCGCGCAGCAAGCGCTCGGGTGCAGAAGGGAGAGGTCCCACGCTGTCCGCCTCTTCCCCAGGGAATGGCTTGGGTGGCAGTCGGTTGCGACTGACCCACAAAAGCGAGGCCAGGGGCCCGCGTGTTGAATCCCAGTGAGGTGCCGGTGCGCAGACGCGCAAGACCGACCAAAGAATTGAGCGCTTGTAAAAGTGGAATGGATCCCCGAGGTAAGGCAGCCCCTCTTTCTGCTTGTGTTGACTATGCGATGATTTTCCTCCCTTTTGGTGCCCTGTGTGGTTTTTATGAAATGCAGGTTTTATTCTTTCTCCTCTTCTTGCCACGCCCTTGAGGCTTGCTTATATAGTTGAAGAGATCTGTGCATCAAGAAACCCCTGGCAAGGGAGGGTAGATTTTCTTCCACACTTTCATTGTTGTTCTAATTTAAGTTTTGTCGACCTTTTTTTTTTTTATTATTATTATTTTTCCTTTCAATACTTCCTCTTCCACTCGGATCTATGGCTGTCAAGTATTTGCTATCCTTTTTTATTTTCGCCATGTTCATAAGACTTCCGCAAACACCCCTGCGATCCGCCAGCGTCTCCTCGGTAGCGTGCCCAGGGCCGAGGAGCTGCGGCAGGTGTAGTCGGCCTGGAAGCCATCCGCTTTGACGCTGCTGCGGGCAGCGGCAGGCAGGGTGTGAGGAGGCTTGCTTGGGGTGCTGTCGCCCTCCACGGCAGCCTACCTCCTCTCCCAGATCGCTCTCTGGATTCCTGCTTCCCAGTTCCTTCTGTTGGGCCGGAGGCTGATTTCCTTCCCCGTACATTAGAGACTGGCACGTCCCCTGCTGAGTTCCGTTTTAATATCTATTCCCTGCTCAGAGCCTGCCAAAGCCCCTTTGCATTCCTCCTCTCAGGGGTAACTGCCGTTCCTCCCATTTGCCATCACCTGGGAATTTAATGAATAGGCTTCTTTACTCCTTTTTCTTCCAGGCGATGAATAAGGCATACACATGTTAAATAAGACAGACGCATCTCCCCGGCAGCATGCCACTTAACCTTACGGTGATGCTAGTACTGTGCTAGGAATTCGCTTACGTAGGTCAGTTCTCCTGTGTCTCTCAAAGCAAAAGAAAATACACAGTGAAATAACGGGCTGTGTTTAGCTCTGTGTTTTTAAGGCAAACGGATCTCCTAAACCCCTTTAGAGAGGGTTAAGATGAACGGGGGTGTTTCTCCACTTAAACAAGACCATTCCTCTGCAAAATTGGGCAACATAAACGCTGGGGGAGGGAGGCTCAGAGGAGGACAAAAGACCAGAGAGTAGAAATTGCTCTTTTGCTATCAGCGCAGGTATTGTGTTAGATTAGACGCACACACCCCCTGCCCCCAAGACCGTGACAAAAGTGGGAAGATCCTGAAACGGCCACTTTTAGGCCGTCCGGGGCGAGGCACGTCTCGGAGACGGGCCGCTGTATAGCGCACGCAGCCTCTGAAACCTCGGCGCTCCAAAGTCACCGGCAGCCTTTTGAGAACCGTGGCCGGGAGCCTCGAAACCCTTTCCACCCGTGCTGAGGTCAAGCCGCGCTTCTGCGCTCTCGAGAGCTTCTGCTGCCCGTGCCGTGCTCGTGCGCTGACGGCTCAGAAGCGAGGAGAGGGGCGCCGAGCCCTTGCCCGAAACCCGATGCCGGGGCTCTGCAGCAGCAGGCACCGATAGCCGGCTGGTTTTGCCCAGCGTTGCGTCCGTCCCAGCAGCGCGCCTGGGATGCTGAAGCGTGGGGAGCTCCTCCGTCGCGGCAGCAGTCTGCCGTTTGGGCGCCAGGAAAAGCCCGAGCTATGAGAGGCCTCTTGCAGCGCGAGAGCTCCCAGCAAAGCCCGATGTGCAAATTTTGGAACTAGGCAGGCTGAAGAACGTTTTGCTGCATAAACCTCCCCTTTAGGAGCTCGCTGGTGAGTCGCCCCGAGAGGTGCTGCATTTTTCTTGCTGGGGAAGGCTGTCTCGGGCGTAGCTGATCTCTCCTTACTGCTGCGCAAAGGCTATAATATTAATAACAACTTTTTAAAAAGAAGGCCCCCTCCCGAGCCCCACAGCACTCACTTTTTTCACTAGCTCTAACAAAACACACTAGTTTCGTTCCCGAAGTGCTGCAGGCGCGATACTCCTTTTGGTTCCCTTAGCAGAGGGAGACAGGAGAGAGGCTGCCAGCGGGCCAGGCGCCACTGGGCGAGAGGAGGAGGGCGTCCCTCTCTTCTGGCAGCACAAACGTTCTTAGCGAGTGGCACAGCCACCGCCGAGGTAAATAGGTCCATCGCCTCGCCTCGTGGAAGGGTTCGGCCTCGACAAGAACGTACCGGTTCTGCCACGCGCTGTCCGGATCCGCGCTCAGAGCACCCTGCGGATGCGCACTTAGCCCACAGCCTCCGAGATGTCAGGTTTACTGAATATAAGCGAATGATTAACCACTAATGACCTTTCTTCCTGCTTGCATTAGTGTTTTCAGAAAATTAAAGGTCTGGATACAGTTTCCTGTTGGGTTAAAATAAATTTAAATTGAGGAAGCCCGACAGCATCTGGGCTTGAGTAGTGCAAAAAAGCATGTGTTATTTCTTTACAGTTTTTCTTGGTTTGGGCTTTCTGTCTGTGGATGAACTATTGAAGATGCCATCTTTACCATAGGAAAATAGTAATGTGACTGTTTCTTTTTCTCCCTCCTCTGTAGGCCTACGGACATGAGGTGGTTAAGAGTAGATGATGAGATGCCTCAACACGTTGTAGTGTCTGGTTCAAACCTTCTCATTAGTAACCTAAACAAAACAGATAATGGTACATACCGCTGTGAGGCTTCAAACGCGGTGGGGAAATCACATGCGGATTACATGCTGTTTGTATACGGTACGTGAGAAAAACCACCGTTCTTCTAGACTCATTTACACGTATTTGCAACATACCGCGCTCTGAACGCTTTGACAGAAGTTAACGTTTTGCTGAATGCAAGATTTACAGATAGCTCCCGACACGTCTGCCTTGTGCCGGGCTGGGGCAGGGGCTGCAAACCCATTTGTTTGGCCTCTGCAAGTCTCGGTGTGTGCAGTGGGTGCTGAGCCCGTTCCCAGGGCCGGTGAGCTCCTTCCTCCGGAGCCGCGTTCGCGGGCTTGCCGCGGCACTCGTGTGCTGCCATCTGAAGCCGAAGGCAAGGCCAGAGCAGGGGCACGGGGAGAACTGCGAAGTTCTCTGGCCTGACAGTTCTCCCAGGGCTTCTCCGATAATTCCTCTTCCTTTCTGTAACACCTTCTCCGGTGTCTTCGGCAGCGGTCTGGGCGGCGGGTGGGGGTGTGGGGGGGGGCGGGTTCCAGGTCTTCCGTTAGCAAGTTAAACTACCCAAGAATCGGCCAGGGCCCCCAGATAATCACAAGCCAGTAAATAAACTGGAGGCATGAGATGTCTTAAGCCTACCTGTGGCTGCTGAGCGGACACTAAAACACGTCTCGGCATCTTTTTACAGTGCTGTTAAGCACCTGCTTTAATTCTCCGGTTCCTCTACATCGTTTTGCCATTGCTGCGAGCCTTGTGCTCCCATCACGAGGCCCTGCACGTAACAAAGATTCAGTAGGCACCTGAAGAGCGACCCCCAGTTTAATTATGAGCAATGCCCTTGGGCTGCATACTCAGGCTTTTATCTCTTGAGGGCGGTTATTGTGCGGCTGGGCTGAGCTCGTGGTGGGTATTGCCTGTTACTCGGACGGGACAGTAACTTGCTCTGGTGTGAAGTTCATGCCGTGCAACAGCCGCTTGAAGCTCTGCAGTCCAGATTCCCGTGTGCTCACTCTGACCCAGGTAAATAGTTGACGCCTCCCCTCCGAACGCCACTTGCACGTGAGCCATTTTAAGCCCGGTCTTAGAAACCTGCCCAAAGATGGAAGATAAAACCGAGCTACAGCTTTGAGCTGAAGCTGAACTCGTCTGCCACATATACGGGTAGTTTTCTAGTGCCCGGAGCTCCAAAAGCCTCCAAAAGCTTACAAAATTAAGTCAGATAGGCATTTATGAGGAGATTCATTTGTACGCTCAAGGCATCAAAAACTACCTCGTTTACATTGGCGTTTGCAGAAACAACAGAGGTTGTGGAGAATAAAGGAGTCGAAGGAGGACGCAGGCGGTTCCCCATGAGGTCGAGCCTACGGACAGCTCCCGCTGCAAAGCAGCTGTAGGCAAGGTGCTTTCCTTCCCTGCGTAGGCTTGAGGACGTGCTTGGCCCCGAGCGGGTGCTGGGGCAGCCCTCAGCAGCGCTACTGGCCGGGGACGGAGAGCTCGTAGTAACTCTCGCACTTGCTGCCGATCCTGCGTTTTGGATGTGGGCAAGAACTAGACGCGCAGGGCTTCCTTGGTGCTGCTCCCCGTCAGGGTTAGATCCGCAGGAGGAGAGCCGAGACAGGGCTGGTTTGGAGGCGATGGAGGCTCCCAGGGGACGTAAAGCCCCAGTTCAAGCACCCAGCAGACGTTTCGGCCAGGTAGGGAAGGGCTTTTCGGGGTCTCTCAGGAGCTCACGGTCAAATAATGGGTTTACATCCCATCATGTCCAGATCCTGCATGCTTGGGAGTGTCCCGCTAGGATGCAGCACTCTGGACGGCGTAAAGAATCCTTTTAAGGCCGAATTTAAGAGGGAGAAGTCCAGAGGCTGTGCCTCGCTGCCTGCCCGCTGGCTCTTGCCGCTTGCCGGTGCAGAGCTCCCCCAGATCACGCTGCCGTGGGAAGGAGGGGACTTGGGGACACGGTCCCCCCGCGCCCGAGGTGCTGTAGCGGAGCAGCCGCAGCCGAGCCGCGATCCGGCACACCTCCAGCAGAGGCAGGGCTGGCGTAGCCTCCCTACAAAGGGATGCGGCTGCAGTTACGTGGCCTTACGCGCAAATGCTTTCCAGCAGCCGGGGCTTGCCAAATAACTGCTGCTGAGCTGTGCTTAACGCACCTTCCTCTGCTGCGCGCATGGCATAAGGCTGCCTAATCATACTGACACACACCGAAAACGGGTTTATTTTTAAAATCTGTTTCACGCTTCTGCTCTCCGTGGGAGCGGGCAGACACGTTTGCTAGAAGCTTCTAGCACAGCGAGCACACGATCAGGGGGTTTTTTGCTCTCATCAAGGAAGAGTCTGCCGCGCAGCACGGTCCCCGTGCGGTCTGGTGAGAGGCCGGGGACGTCCTGCTTCGGCTGGTTGGGTCTCCGCTGCTCCCGGGGAGACGCACGTGTTGAGGAGCGAGCGGGAAGCGCCCTGTCACCGGTGTAGGGACCGGGATGCTCCGGGTGTAGGGGAAGGACAACGACCGCTTATAGCGTAACCGTAAATAAGCGCTCCCCAGCAAAGCGAACTCCGAGGTAATGTTTCCTAACCTTCGGGAAGTCGTGTGCAATATCATAAAGGTGCAGCATATAATTAAAGTTCAGATATATTAATTAGGGCATCTGAGAGAGCTCGCTCGGAGATAAAAGAGTAGCAGATGTGTTAGTAACGAGAAGTTGACATGCTACGGAGGAGACCTAAAATCAAAAGCCCACAGAATGTCTCATGCTCTATTATTGCCGACTGAATCCGTAGTTCAAAGTCTTCCCGACTACTTAGCGCATTCAGTTTGATCATTTGGGCATCGATGCATATTTTTTGCTTTCACATCTCCTCATATCTACCTTCTCCTGCCCAACAATTCTGATGAGGACGTGCCCCTGTAAGCAGCACAAAGACCGCGAAGAGCGGCAGTGTTCCAGCCTCAGCAGGTCAAGTGCGTCCGAGAGACAGCTCTCGGTCACAGAGAGGAACACCCCCGTCCCCGTGTCTCTCATTAGCGATGCGCTGGTAGCCAAAACGAGAGCCTTCAACTGAAACTGGCCGAGCAATATGAGCTTTTTTTTATTAAAAGGTCTTGGTGAAAGTCTTCCTACCTTGAAATTGGTATTTAGAGATGGTGTTCTTGTTCCTTGGTATTCATCACCGTCTTTGAAGTAGTTTTTGACGTCCTGCCGACGTGTGTTCGTAGAGGAAGACTGGCGGCGTTAAGGGCCCCGGGAAGGAAGCACGACACGCTCGCGTGCTGTTCAGCCTCTTGGGCGCAGCAGCAGGGCCCCTCAGACAAACCTCCCACCTGGCTGGTCGAGCGCAGAAACCCACCAAAGCACCACCGTGTCTCTCCTTGTACATGTGAACTGTTCTTTTTGTTGTGGAAAGCGTGCAGTTTATTTTTCTGATGCCTCTCCCATTCCATCTCGCTCTCTCATTGACTAATTTATGCTGGGTTTTATTTGGTTTTGTTTTTTTTACTTTTTTTTTTTTTTAGCACTGTAGAAGGCAAAAAGGGGGAGAGTTTCGGGGCCGGATCCTCCAGCTAGAGCAAGGCCGCGCGCAGCTCCCAAGGGGCGGGTTGAGCTCAAAGCCGTGCCCAGCTGCTGAGGATCTGGCCCGCTGTCCTTAAAGCCAGCCGGGCGCTCGCCACCTGGCTTTAGAGGAGNCTCTCATTTACTAATTTATTCTGGGTTTTTTTTGGTTTTTTTTTTTTTACTTTTTTTTTTTTTTAGCACTGTAGAAGGCAAAAAGGGGGAGAGTTTCGGGGCCGGATCCTCCAGCTAGAGCAAGGCCGCGCGCAGCTCCCAAGGGGCGGGTTGAGCTCAAAGCCGTGCCCAGCTGCTGAGGATCTGGCCCGCTGTCCTTAAAGCCAGCCGGGCGCTCGCCACCTGGCTTTAGAGGAGGAAGGACGTCCGACAGCCGTGCCGCTTCTTAGCGTCCTTTGTTTTTTCTCTGATCACGATTGATCGCTGTTGTGTTCTGCTTGTTTTTTTTCTTAATTTGCTTTTTTATTATTTTCCTTTTTATATTTTATCCAGATCCCCCCACAACTATCCCTCCTCCCACAACAACCACCACCACTACCACCACCATCCCTACCACCATCACAGGTACGGTACCTTCATAACCATTGGAAATGTCCTGAATGTTTATTGTCTTTTGTGTGTATAAGCAGAGCATGAAGCCTGGGGAAAAACAACAAACGAATCGCTTGCGTATCTTCCCCCCCCTCAAACACACCCACCATACAGCGCGAGTCCTGGGCTGGCAGCCGGACGAGCTGCTCCTTACTGCAGGCGTTTCCGAGACGCGGGAATTGCCGTGGCAGGAAGAGCTATTAGCTCGGTTACTGGTGGCTAACGCTGGGTGCTTTCAAACGAGGGATGCAAACGGCCTTAGAGCTCCTTGAACGCGGGCGGTCGCTTCAGCCTCGACCCCATCGCTGTCGATTGCTGAGCAATTAATATTCGGAAGCGGCAAGTTCGGTCTTCAGTCATTGATTTCGCCTCGCGTGACTCGAGGCGCTCTCTCTCGTGCCCAGGTGCTTGGGCCGTCTCCGGGATAAGCCCTATGCCTCGCTCTCCCTCCCGAGTCGAGCACCACGCGTAGGGCCCCTTTTGAGGAGCTGGCTCTTAGCGTTGCGAGCTTTCCCCTGTCCCGTGAGAAGAGACGAGTGAAAACACGCAGGAGGTCGCGAGGCGGCCCTCTTTCCCACGCATCCGTTGCGCTCCCTTGCTAGACCTGGCTCTCTCCACCCAGAAGGAAGGCCTTCCCGGCTTACTTGTAATCATTTGCATTGCCATTTTTCCTGATCTTTTCTGTTTCAACTGCTGCTTTTGCTTGCCTTTTTTTTTATTTTGATTTTTCTTTTGAGGCAGAGGCGACACACCGAAGGTGAGAACGGACCATTGAATAGCTAACGGCATAACGTTTAGCGCTGCTGTAAACCATCCCCTGTGTAAATGCCTTCACGTTTTATTTGCTTTTATGACGCTGCTCCGCTGACTCTAACTGTCCTGCTCGGGGTGTTTTGTGGCTTCTTTCCTTCTGAGGTGTTTGCAACCGAGTCAGACTCCGCTGGCGTGGACGAGCACTCCGAGTCTCTCTTCCAACGTGCCTTAAAGCGCGCCCTGTGCGCGCCGCCTGCCATCTGCCATCGTGTTGTCCAGCCTGTGCCATTCTCTGTCTTCCTCCTTCCAGGTGGCTAGCGGTAAAACCCAACTCCAGGCACCCAAGCTTGGATGCTCGGGGCCCTCTCCCGTGAAAACGCTTTCCCACTTTGCGGTTTGGGCGCTTTGTTGCAGCTCTGGTTTTAACTGCTTAACTTGATGCTTAACCAGCTTTCATTTCCGAGTAGGTTTCAGGCTTTATTAGAGTCTCCTTAAGAGCCGCTGGCAGAGAAACTCGGTCCCGCGTGTCTCGGTGTAAATGAACCCGCGTACGGTTTTCTTCTGTTTTAGGGTCATCTGTTAATGCTTTCAGTGACTTCTGGCAGGCTAAAAGGAAGACTTGGTCTTGACGCTTGATTGACCCCGTCAAGTTTATGCCGGTGCCCACAAACGTTAACGCCCGTCCTTTTCCCGGGAGGTGGATTGTAACCAGCCTGCCCTTTTAGGGATGGCCCTAGGAGTGGCTTCCAAAGCGCCCGCTGTCCTCGCCTGCCATCCCAGGCTCCCAAGTAGCGGCTCTTCGGAAGAAGCAGCGGGTTTGTCGTTTGCTCTTCGGCTGCGAGCGCTGCAACCGGTTTGTGAATTTTGAGTAGCCTCTGGGTCTCTCGGCTCTGCTCCGCAGCAGTTTTCTGGCTTTTTCGTATTAAAAATAAGAAGGGGAGGCGGGCGGTTCTGGAAGTCAGAGATGGCTGCCGCCAAGGCCCTTGTCCGAGGCGACTTCGAGTGCAGCGGTGCCGTAGCCGCTGCTGCTGTGTGCCCAGGCTTGGCGGTGGCCCCAGCAGGCTTCCTGCCTCGCTGATGAGCCGGTGATGCCCGGGAGCTGCTCAGCACCCTCACGGCTGCGGCTGGGCGAGGCTTCTTCAGTCCATGTCTCTACCTCTAAGAAAGCACTCCGCGAGTCCTCCTCCGGGCTCGCTTTGAACACGGAGATGAAGGGACGAAGGTCTTCCAGGAAGGGAGGGCCCGGTGGCGTGACGTTTCCCAGCTGCTTCTCCGCAGTGGCTCCCCTCGGAGCAGGCGGCTGCCCTGGGGATCAGCACCGCCCGCTGCGAGGGTGCTGCTCTGCGGGGAGCGGCGGCTGCGTTGCAGAACGACTGGGCGCACGCAAGGATGCGTTGGCTGGCGGCTCTTTGCTTCCTTCACAAGCAGAACCGCGGGTTCCTTTTCTCTACCAGCCTAGTAGAAATACCTCGGGATCAGGAGGACGTGGCTGACCCGGGCTTTTCTCGCACCTTTGGTTTCGGTGACGGAGGATCGAAAACTCAAAGCTTGCTGACGTGCTGTTGGCAAAACGCGGGTGGGTCTCCATCGCCTCCGTGATGCCTTTCTCTATTGGCTTTGAACTGCTGGAGAGGCCAGAAACATAACCAAAACGTAATGTTGCTCACCGATTCCGGCAGTCAGTGCTCACGCTATGTCAGGAGAATATTAATCAATGCCGCTAAGAGAAATGTTTATGTTCTTCCCTGACGCCGATCTAACGCTGGATCTTCTTGACGCCCGCCTTCGCATCTTCTGCCCGCAAGTGCGGCGTGCTTTTCCCACAAAGAAGAGCCGAGGCTTCGACTCCCTTCTTTGTGCAGAGACGAGCGTGCGGGTGTTTTCCAGCCAGCGACCAGGCAGTACGAGGCTGCAGAAATTTTTGCTCCTCAATAGTTAAGAGACTGCGAAGCTGGAAAAAAAATTAGGTCAAATTAACATAATCTCTAGAATTACAGAGCATAGTAGTGTTGAAACACTTTTTAAAGCCTCAGGAGACAATAGATGCCTTAATTCCCATCACCACCAAAGCGCTGACGTACTCTTGTAGCGTGCCTTAAGTGCTTTGGGAGCAGGCGGGGTGGCTCGCGTCTTCGCTGGCAGGCTGGGTGCGAGCCGTCTGCCAGCCGGCTGGGTTGAAAACCCATCCTTAGGATGGAGGGGGGCTTGAAGAAGGTTTGATTTTGCCTTTCCCCCGCCCTGCTTCTTGTACAATACTGGCCTAGTTCATGTCCCCTGAAACCACAGGGTACTTCTGAAAAACAACAGTCCCATTTTAATGTAAGAGGGGGAAAAAAGGGAAGAGAAGCCCCCGCGCAGAAGCAGGTTCTCTGTGCAAAGCTCATGCGTAGGTATGCTGACACCTCTAGTAGCTGCCCGTAGGAAATTACGTTCTTGGGAGTAGCCCTTTCGAGTTAAGGGAGGGAACTTGTTCTGCGTTCGTTTTCCCCTACTAAAACCACCCGACAGAGCAGTCTCAAAGGGCTGCCCTTGCACCCGCGTGCGCGCTAAGTTACTCCTCTCGGGCACGTTCCCGTGACCGACGGACGTCTTTTTCGCTTGCTTACATGCAGCATTTCTGCCCTAACCGCGTTCGGGCGTGACGTGGAAACGCACCCCTGCCCCAACGAGTTTGTCTTTGAGCGGTGCTAGACGCTGCTCAGCAGATAGAGCCAGGGCAGTAGGTGCAGCAAATGGGAGAGGAGAGGCAGCGGACGCGCAGGCGTCGGATGGGGCACGGTCGTTACTCCCCACGCTTGCGGGGTGCGGTGTGCCCCCCACGCGCGCCCAGCCCCTCCCCAAACCCACCGCAGTCCACGCCGAGAGCCAAGGGTCCCTTCGCCGGCCCCTCTTGCTCGAGGCGTCCGGCTCCCGTGTCGCCGCTGCCGTAGGCTTGAGCTACAAAGGCCCGCTGAGCCGATAGAGCGGTTGTGCGGCAGGGAGGTTTTGGGGAAGATCTCCGAAAGGCGAAGGGGCTGCTTTTCTCCAAGAGAAGGAAGAGCTGAGCAGTGGTGAGGTTTCCAAAACGGCACGACCTTTCGAGCTTTCCCTCTGTCACTGTTGCTTTGCTTCAGTGGAGGTGCTTGAAGAGATTTCCTGCGTGACAGTTTGATCGTTTTCGTATATCCTCCAACTGCATTGATATTCCGACCGTCCTGTGGCGTTTCAGCTGTTATCGCTGGCAAGCCCTTTTTTATCGGTTCAAATTGTCCTTGTGGCTTTGTTCATTAAGATGTACAATACGATACAGCAGAGCAAACTGCATAATTTGAATTACCCCTAGAGTCGTTCCTTGAAATGCCGGTTTTGGACAGCTGTTGTTTCCTGGGAGATAAAGGTTCTTAATAATAGCAGAGCCCTCATCTTCGGGCTCGGGGCGGGGCGGAGCATCCTAGCCTGCCTTTTCAAGCATCGGTTTGCTGCCTTCTGGTCTTGCTTAGCACATACACCTCCGCACCCCGGGATCTACGGCGTTATTTGTACGTGCAAACTCTCATTTGCCACACTTTCTCTGCAGATGGATCACGCGGGTGTCTTGGCAACGGTTTCGGTGGAGACCTGGGGGTGCGACACGCGTGCACGTTACCAGTGCCTTGCGTTGGACGCTACCGATCCTGCAGAGCCCCCGCTGTCCGGCCTGCAGCAGCATTAACGGCAAGCTGGCAGGCCTCGCTGCGGCGTGTCGTTAGTGCCATTTTATAGCCTATTTTAAACCCCGCTGGTCCCCTAGAGTACACGGGAGCAGGTGGGTGGGAGCGTTCAGGGGGCTGAGACGCTGCAGGCAGCGGATTTAGCTTAAGGATTCACAGGGGGATGCTGCAGCCTCCCCGCTGAACTCGGCCGGCGAGCACCGAGCCCGTGCTGTGGAAAGACTCGCTGTTCCTTCTTGAGGCTGGGGACTTCTAGGAGGAGCAGCAAGCGAGCTGCCTTTCACCGGGAGGTGTTCAGAAGCCGGCGAGCTCCAAAGCAGGAGCTGTTAATCGATGCCGAGTCTGAATAATCGCGCCTCGACCAGGGGCACGTGCTAGCTGAGCTCTCTTTTTGGCCCGTGCGGCCACTGGATGAGGCGGGGGGCTCGGTGTCCGCTTGGCAAAGCCCGGCTAGGTGCCGGCTCTGGGCCCTCCCTGAAAAACCACATTTCCGTGTCGCCTAGGCAGCCTAAGAAAGAGTAACGCACGGAAATCTGAAGTCCTTGAGAAGAAGCGGTGCGGCGCGCTTTCAAGTCATGAGCTCAAATGCCAGAAAACCTCCTCAGAACGAGGACAACGATGATTTTTGTCCCCAGCGGAAGCCGATTACAGCTGGTTGTGTGAAACCCTGCAGTGGCGAGGGGTTTATTCCAGCAGTAACCCGAAAAGGTGGTGGGCGGGAAGAATGCAGTCAAAGGCATTCTTTGCTCAATTTACCTTGCAGTAGGTTTGCGGGAGGTGAAGAGGCCGCATGGGGATGGCTGAAGTGCATACGTACCCGCGGAATCGCAGGCGTTGCATCTAACCAGGTACGGCTGCTTGCGCGTGTCCTGCCGGTGGTGGTGTTGGCACGGAATTTAACCGTAAATAGGAGAAAGGGGCTGGTTCCTCGGGCAAACCAAGCTCAGGTGGCGGCGGTCAGCTCCGGCCCGGCCGTCTGGGCTCTTCCACAGCTTTGCCGAGGGGCCTTTGGAGATGCCCGTGCAGCGAGCGGGGGGCCAGGCCGGCCGGCGTACGGGCAGCGCCGAGCAGGGGCCACCAAGCTTGCAGCACGTCCGGGTGCTTGATGTCAGCCTGCAGGGACTCAGCCTAGCGATTTGTTCCCCCAAATTATTTATTATTTAACTTTTGCTTTCTGTCGAAGCTTCTGCATGTCCCTGGTAAAATGTCAAGTTAATTTAAAGCTGATACCGCACTCTTCTGACATTTTCATCCAGGATGTGACCGCATTAAAGGGAATAAAGGAAGAGAGAGTAGCTGACAGGTCCGTTACAGAAAATAAAATGAATTAAAATTCAGTCTTTTAGTACCGCGTCCAGCCGCTATCGGAGACGGTACTGTCACGTTCGCTCTCGGCGGTGGCGACGCGGCGTGAGCGGTGCGCAGACCATCATCTTGCCGGGCAGAAACAGGAGAGCGAGGGCGGAGGGAGCTGGGCGCAGGGCCCGTCCCCTCTCAGGCAACACGGGTGGCTGCGGGCAGAGCGCCCCGGAGGTCAGGGCTTGCCCGGGGCTCCTACGGCGCCGGCCACCCTCTGAACCCAGGGTCTTCTCAGTTTCGGCAGAGCGCGGCGGGAGCGAACGCCCGTGCCCGCACGGCGTGTCGTTGGCTTCCGCGTGAAGCTGCGGGCAGCCGTGGCGTTCGCGAGGTCGGGGTTGAAATCAAAAGCAAAATCCTTGCAGATCTCGATGGAAAAACACGGAAAGGCGTAGCCGGAGCCGCAGCAGCAATTTTGGAATGTTTTTGTTCTTGTGGCTCCCAACTTCCGTGCAGATTGTGATTATTTTTGTGAAACATCTGGTCTGCGCATCAAACTGTCTCTGGGGTGCGTTGCAACATGCCCGTACGCAAAAGCTTTCAGCGCAAGCTGGAACCACTTTACGGAGCATCATCGCAGAGTATCGTAATGCAAAGCGCGTTTGCACCCACCCTTCAGAGGAGTGCTTGGCGAGGGAGAGGGCTGCTGCGCGCCGGGGGGGCTCCAGCCCCCTCGCCCCGCGGAGCGCTCTCGCTGCGCTGTTGGAGCGTAACGCCGCTGCTCGCGTCCCCCCGAAACCCTGAGAAGCGGGTGTTTGTTCGGTGGGAGCTCCGGGGATCTCCGTAGGGCTTTTCACCAGCCCTGGGGACCCAAAACAAAGCAGGACTCCTGCTCGTAACGCTGCGGCAGCTCCGGAAGCAGCAACGCGAGGCAGCTCGTGCTCGCCCTGGCCAGCAAACTGAAGTAGTCTGCAAAATCGGGAGGAATAGAAGCCCCTCGAGTCAGCGATCAGACTGCCTTTCGTTTTCAGTTCAGAAAGCAGTTTTAAAAGCAGCATATTGATTGGCTACCATCTCTGCTTCTTAATACCCTTTTAAATCTAAAACGACCAGGCGTATGTTTTGCCGTTACTTCGAAGATGGGCTGTTGTCATTCTCCTTCCGCTAGCTGTGTGTTTTTAGGCTCCAGCATACCATGTGCTTCTGTAAGGCTGCAGCGCTGCGGCTCCAGCATTCCAGTCGGTGTACTGAATTGTGCTGCCGGGGTTTTAATATTCCTCCATCGTGCTCGTTCTGTTTGAGGTTGTGGACTAATTACGGATGAGTTTAAAGGGCCCGGCCTGTCACACTCCGCAAACAGTTCGAAGTTGGAGAGAATCCATTTGGACAAATGAGGAGGCTTAGCGATGGGGCTCGTAACTCAAGTAAACGTTGCCCAGATGCCTTCAAGCAGTAATTTTATAGACACGCATACGCGTACGTGCGTGAGGGCGCCTGCGTGGCTACCCGATGGAGTGGTGGGTGCCTAAAACGCGGCTGTCGCCCGAGTTCTCTTAGCTGGCAGGCAGCGCCATCCGCGTCGCGAGGCGATGCGTGCTAGCGTCTTCATTCGAGAGCTGGCCAGACTAAACTCCGTCCTTACGACCCAGGCTAAAAAGAAATCACAAACAGGCGATCTGTGCAGCTTTAGGGAGGCCGATGGTTCCTCTTGGATACCTTCTTTAATTACAAACTAGTTCTCTGCTGAATTTATGTACACGTAGGCTGTGAAAGACCACTGCAATGCTTTACTTCTCCCCATAGAGCAAATTTTGTTGTCTTACTGATTAGAATCAGGAAGAGAAGCCTTTGCCTTAAGTCGGAAAGCGCCACGTTGAGCCTCTCTGTTTTTGTGCTTCCCACCTCCTCAGCTTTGCCGCATCTTGCAAAGCAGCCCCTTTTTCAGCACCAACCAGCTTATCACTGTAAATGATAAGCGTCAGCTTCATGCGATTGCGTGACTGCTCTTCGCACCTACGGCTCAGGGCTCAGGACCGGAATGGTGCTGCTTGGTGGTGGCAAAGGCTTTTGCTGGCTTCGCTCGACCTCACTTAAGTCAGAAGCGCATCAAGGACTTTCTCGTTGGTCCATATTTGAGGAGGAGAGATCATTTTTCTTCTAGGACGTGGCACAGAAGCCTAGCCTCTGGGGAGCCGTGCTTCTGCTCTAGCCTATAAGCGTGGCTGTCCTTGAAAGGGAGGTAGAAGTCAAGTACCTGGAACTCGGGAAAGCGCGTTTCAAGCCAGCCAGTCGGTCTTAAAAGCGTAGGTTGCCTTAGCAGCAGCACTGCGGGGCCAGGGACGCTCCTTCCCATGTCGAGGCAGGAGAGCGGCGGGGTCTGGGAAGCGCAGAGTTTTTCCGTGCATTCATTAATTTCAGAGCAGAGCGACAGTGACGAGCTTTCTCTCCTTCGCCGCGCAACCGCTGCAGTGGCGCGCCTGTGCCGGGGGCGTTCTTTGCTTCGCTCTAACACGAGATTATTCCTCTTCGGAGGGCTGTGCGTATCCAGTCCTTCTTCTCAAAGAAGACTCTGGGATTGAAAAGGACTTCCCGAAAACCCGTGCTAAACTTTAACCGGTCTGTGTTTCCTATTGCAACCATCCAAACCATTTGCTAATCATAACTTTGTCATTCCAGCTGCAGCCAACATGTTGTTTGACTTGGATATTTGTTCGCACTTACAACCGCTTGAGAACTTTATTTTTTGTAACCTGTTGGTCTCTGTCCCCAGACGGGGAAGCGAGATGCACTGTCCAGTTTGCACTGTTTCTTGACTAATATCTCTTCCAGCACGTGAATACAAGCTTGCCTTCAGCAGATTCTCTATTTAGTGTAAAAGCTGACGTAACTTTTTTTATTTCAGGAAGACAGTAAATTGAGACTATTTGTAGATGCCGAGATGCTATCTATCTCAGGAATTAATACGCAGTTTTCCAGTCCTTTCTAAACAATGGCCTTCCCCCCACCCTCACCGCCATTCTGCCCTTCACCGTTTGCTTGGTTAAAACGAGGCATCGTTTGGGGATCGCTGCCCGAAAAGAAAGAAAAGCCCCGCTCTCGTTCTGCTTTTGGCTTTGGAAGGCTTCCCTTGCAGCCTCCCCCAGAGCTCCCAGCAGGAGAACGAGCGCTAGCGTCTTTAAGCGTGCGCTAGATTTCATTGCCGAGATGAGAACGGTACACGCTGGCAGTGGAAACAGGCTAATGAGGGCTTGATAATCTGTTATGCAAATCTTGGTGCAGTTTGTTAAATTGCGCAGGGTTTATTTGTTTTGCTTTCGTAATTAAAGCACGTAGACCTTGTATCTGTAAGTATTGTGTATTCCTTGTATGATTCCTGTCTTCGCTGGTGCTTCTGAAATTGAGACCCGGGCTGTCCTCAGCTAAATCGCAAAGGAACGGGTCCTCCTTTTTCCACTGCTGCCTCTGAACGTGCAGGAGGGCGACCCGGCCCGGGGTTCTCCGGACAGCACGTTCAGGAGGGGAAACGCCAACACGGATCGTCTGTTGCCGCTACGAAACTCAAGCTCCGGGCTGCTTTGCGGAAACACACAGTAGAGCGCTTCTCGACGCTTACTCGTAGGGTTTTATGCACTTACGCATTGCCTGCACCGAAGCGAGGAGGGTCGCGCGGGGCCCGCGGGGTCTTTGCTGGGAATGACCGCGCCCGGGCTTTGCTGCCGGCCCGGGGGTACCCGCAGGGGTCGGCAGAGGTAGTTGCGTTGCGGGGAGCCGGCCCACTAAAGCAAGCAACCCACGCCATGGGAACGAGAGGAGGACGTGTAGAGACAGAGGAACGGTAAATGAGCTTCACCCACCGCAAAAGCCAGCACTTTGGATAACGTGACTAAATACGCTGTAGGCCTGCTGGTGTAGAGGAGATCACGTAGGACGCTGCCGGATTTGGTGCAGCCGTTAAAATAGCCTGTTCCAGAGACCCGCGAGGAGATGAAACGCCCCTCCGTTGGCGAGGCGGCGGCTCCCAGCCCGATACGTAGGGAGGAACGTCAGCGTCGGCCTAACGACCAAAACCCCTCCGATACGTTTTAATTACCAGCAGCTGTTAACCAGCAAACCGTCGCACTAGGGGGGCGAAGTCGCGCATCGCGCAGGCGCGCGGTTCGGAGCGGCCGAGGCAGGGGGCCGCCTGCGCCTCCAGAACCAGGGGGGTGACGCCTAGCATTTTAGCGTTTGCATGCCACCTCTGAAACAGCCTGGCTTCAGCGGCTGTGCCACGTACTGGCGTGCCTGGAGGTTCCCCGCCCCGGAGGAAGGAGGGGAGGAGGTGGGAGCGGGTCAGGCCCTGGCCCCTACCGCTTCGGTGAAGGCAATGTTTGAATGCATAAAAGCTCTTTTCCGAGCGTCGGCTCTTTGCCCTGGTCTTGAGCTTCTGGTTTGGTCCTTACCAAGTGAAGCGCTGGTGTTGGTGTTCTCCCCTGTCTCCCGTTGCCCTGACTTTGCAACCACCAGTAATTGTCCTGGCAAGGTCCCGGAAAAAGAAAAATTTACTGTTTTCCTCAGGCTCATAGCTTCTTAACTGGAGGCATGTCTTCTAAACAGTGCAACTCACTTCAAATGCTTTTTGCCTTTCATTTTATTATTGCTTGTCACGCAATGTTCTTTGAAAGCTTGCTCATATATTATCTGTTCCATTTTTTCCATTTTCCCTTTTTTTGCATGCTGTTCCTCCTGTTTCTTCCCTTCCTCCAATCCTCTGTTCCCGTGTGTAGACACAACGGCGACGACAGAACCGGCAGTTCACGGTTGGTATCACATTCCTGTTTATCTTATTTCTCAGCGCTGCTGAGTGGCAAGACAAGCCTGGGAAGGGGAAGCAAAAAAGGGAAATGTAGTCTTCAAGGGAAAACCGTGTTTCGGGTGGACTGATCTCCTAAATATCACAGAGGTTTTAAGGCTGGAAAGTCTGTCTGGTCTTGTCGTTCCTGCCGTGAGCTCCGCAGCCCGTTGTTGGAGTGCCAGGCAAGCACCGAGCCCCCGAGCCCCGTGGAAACGGCAGACGTCTGCGAGCAGTGCCGAGGAAGCGAGCGGTTCTCCGGTCATCCCGCTCACCGGGGTCATCGCTTCACGCGTGAAAAAGAAATCCGGCGTTTGAAAATAGGAATTCAAATTATTTTTTTTTTTTTTTTTTAAGAGGCGCTTGAAATCTGGAGCGCTTTTCTTGCTTCTGGAGTTTATCCGACAGCGCGTCCGGCGGGTCCGCCGGCATGTGGCGTTCTGGGGATGCTCCGCAGAGGAGCGCTCGCCTCGGAGGTCAGCAGCGAGGTTCGCGTTATTGCACTGCAGAAGGGGATGTGGAAAACAGATAGCAACGCTTTCCGTCGGCATAGCAGTCTAGCAAAGTAACCCTTCTCATCTGCTCAAGGCAGTCTAGCTAACAGCTTGACAGCTTCCTTAGCTTCCTACATTTTCAAAGCGAGCCTAAACAGTCACTTCAGACTGGAAGTTGAGCATAGCATTTTTTGGCACCAGCTCGCTTTTCAGCTAAAGAACCAAAACCTCTGACAACTTTAATTAAGGCTAATCCATATTCGAGTTAGCTATTTTAGTTTCTTCTAACTCTGATAAACCGAGCGTTTCTTCTATTGGCAGAAATCCGTGATGCAGAATAACCCCTTTTCCCTGCCTGCTCCCAACAAGGCCTGTCTTGGGCGATGGTGGAGGGAGGACAGGGTAAAGCGATGGCTGAGTAGCGATGCCCCATGTCAAGCGGAGGGACGTGCGGTTCTTGGCCCAAATAACTTACCTACTTGGATGCGTTTTCCCACTTGACGTAAAAATCGGAAGCCTTCAGGCACGCTTCCATTTTCTATACGCTGCTTGCCTCAGTACGTATGTTTAATGTCAAGACTCGGCGCCTTTGGAGCTCCTGCGGCGAAAGCCACGGCAAGGCAATAGAAGTCCAAGCGACGTCTCATCCGGCACTACGCTAACACTCATGAAAGTCGGATGAGGGCAAAATGTTAATCACCCGATCATTAAGGCACGGGGAGAGCCTTGAAGAGCCGACTCTGAAGATGGTAGCGCAGTTTAATTACCTGCAGGTCTGCTCCCTTGCGCTCGCTCGGGTGGTAAGAGTCCGACTGTTCCTTTGAAGTACCAGCCTGGCGCTTCGCTTCCTTAGAAGTGCCTGAGAGCAGTCGGGAGAGAGCCGGCGCTCGGCCTGGAAGGAACCCAGGCTCCGTCCCCCTTTTTACGCTCCAGCCCCCGACTCCGGTCGTAGCGAGCGCTTCGTGCCCTGCGGGTGCGGCTGCAAGGCGCCCTCGCAAGGCAGGCTGTGCGGTCAGACGGAGTCGTCAGCACTACTCCGACTCGGCCGGGACCCTCTGCCTTTACTACTAGAATCTGCCGCGGAAAGGTCGATGCATTCAGGCAAGAGAACGGTGGCCTGCGGTGTCAGAAAATAGCACGGGTTTTTTCGGGTTTTCTCGGGCGACCCTAGAAACGCGCAGGTGCGGATGTCGGTCCCTGCACTTGGGAAGGATCAGGCAGCCCCGACGCCGGCGTGACCTCCGACGCCATCCCTAGGCGCCTCGGCGAGCCTCTTCCGGCGCGTCCGTCTCAGGCGGCGAGGCGAGGCAGCAGGGCAGAGCTGCGGGGCGGCGGCACGGGGGCCACGCGCAGCCGAGCAGCTCTCGCCCGTTCCGTGAAGGCAATTCCCGGCGGCTTTTGGCCGTTGTCCTTGCGCTGGGGGAGGCCACAAAAAGCGCGTTTTCACCTCAAGCGGGACCTCTGAGTAGTCCCACCTCCGTCGGGGAGGACCGCCGCTGCCAGGAGAGCCGCAGCTGAAACGACAAGCGAACCCCGCCAAATCCCACAGACTTTCCTGCCTTAAAACCCAGCCGGTTTGTACCGAAGTCCCCGGCGCTTGCCCTCGTGGGGCGCTTTTCCCATGAAGACTCCGGGATTTCTTTCCAAGCTTGTGTTGCTGGAGTGTGTATGGAGTATACCAGGTGTTTCTGTATGTTGGCCATTTGTTCTTACCAATGTCCGATGGGAGTGAGCATGTCTGGGAATGACTAGAAATGCATGGGCATGAACTACAGCCAAATGGATTTTCTCCAAAAACGATTTGAAATGAATCGGGGAAGAAAAACTAAAATGGAAAACCAAAAACAACCGACCAACAAAAGAAAACAAACAAACAAACAAAAAAGAACCCAAAACCGAGATTGGTAGCAAAGAAAACGAACCGTAAGGCTAGCGTGGAACCGGCACAATCCTTCAATCGGGGAAAGGATTTTTGAGTAATTTAATTTTTTGGAGTGTATCCTAGAGGACTGGGGGGGAAAGGAGTCCTGTATGTGTGTGCATGTAAAAGCGGTAGCAAAGCCCCTGCCATTCCTGCTTCCTTCTGGAACGGAGTTGACGGCAGCGCTGCATGAGTGACTTAAAGCACGAACATTGTTAACTCTTTTGTTGAAAAATGAGAGCTTAACTGTAAATTTTCTGATGCACTTTCTCCTTTCTCTGCACTGTTCATTGCCAGAACTCCAATAACAGCATGGTCATGGCCGGCAGGAAGGCTTGTGCTTCTGCTCCACCGCACGAAGCCGGGTTTGCCGAGCTTAAGCCCTCCTTCCCTCTCATTTTGCCCTTCACGGTGTCAGGGTGCCGGCGGGGCTGAAAGCGCACTTCCCTGCCGAGGTGCAGCTGAAATGCGGGCAGACGCGGTGGGGCCGGGAGAGTAACGTCTCCGAGAGCCCGCCACCCGCGAATCTGGAAAGAGAGCGCTTTTTCTGCCGTGCCCTTCCTTTTCTTCTCTCCTGCCCCTCTCCCCCTCCAAACCACCGAGCGAGATTTCCATTTCCCGGCCGCCGTTGCTCCTCGGCAGGCCGGGGAGCTCGCCCTTCGCAGGGCTGCTGCCCGCTGAGGAGCCCTTCGGCTGAGGTGCCCACCTCAATTTTGCCCCCCTGCGCAAGCAGGACCTGTGTGAGCGGCCGTGGCCTCCCGCACGACGGTCCTCTGCTACAGCAATGACTTGATTTCGCCCCTTTTTCCCAAATTTTCCCCCGCCCTCTCGTAAGCAAAGAGCCCGAGGAGCTCCAGAGCGATTTTTCAAGACCCCGGGCCACGTCCGTTGCGATGAGTTACGCTTGCTGCGCAGCTGTCTTTGGGCAGCCCCGCGCGTACGCGTGCGCAGAGAGGACTCGGCGCTGGGGGAGCTCGGGGCTGCTTTTCGGCTCCCCCACCGAGGCAGAAACAAGGCGCCGCTGCCTTGGCACAGGCAGAATTTCTGCTCATCCTCGTGAAAAGGTAGGGTGAAAAAAGTCTCTTCTGAAGCTGGCAAAGCAGGAAGCCTGGAGCGAAGGTTAAAATAACGAAAACATCCCAATCGTGGCTGAAGAGTGACAAGAAAATACCTTGCCCATAATATAGCAGGTAAATTATTTTATAAGCTGGAAATTCTTCCCCGAAGGCCCGTAGGATTCTTTTAATTACGGCCTTAGCAGGGTGTTGTACGAGAACGCTCAGCGCTCCCGTGGTACGCTCTCGTTGCTTCTCCCAGTAGCGCTCGGTCTCTGAAGGCGAGTTTTACTCGTCCGAAGCCGGAAGCGCGGCCGTGCCGGAGCGCCGGTCGGCTCGCAGGTCTCGCCAAACGCGGCGGCAGCCAAGGAGAAAGCCTCGGCGCTTTCTGCAATGACGTTACCAAGCGGCTCTGCCTGTCCAACTGCCTTCCTTCTGTTCAAAGTGCCCTACTTAAGAGCGCAACTCAGAGTAAATACATCCCTGAATATATTCCACAGATCCGGTCCTTGGGGCGGTTGAACAGAACATCACCAAGCTCCCGGCCCGTGTTGAGATTTCTGTGCGGTGCCGTGGAACACGCCGCCTAAAAGAGACTCGATCCCCAGTGGGTTATTTGCAGTCTGATGCAAAAGAGAAATCGTCTTTCCCTTAGAAAGTGGAGGTAGCTTAGGAAGCGGCGCAAAGCCTCGCTCTGTCGGCAGACGGCCGGTGCGCCCGTGCGCTGCCTGGGCACCCGGAGGAGGGTGCCGGCGACGCGGCTCGGCTTGCCGGGGCACCCCTCGCCAGGGGCCGCCTTTGCCAGGGAAGCGCTAGCCGAGCAGGAAGGGAGCTTTTGTTTCGGGAGCAGGAGTTGCGGCAGACTCTGAATCCCTTCCGACCAGAAGCGAGAAGAAGGGCCTTTAGTAGCGGAGATGAAAGGTCAATGAGAAAAATCAAGAAGTAACTTACCACATATTTAAAATGCTTCACAACAGGTTTTAATACCGCTCGGTGGCATTTTGAAGTATACCGGCTGCAGGTAGAACCCGAATTGTTGAATTGTTAAATTTTCTTTTGAAAAAGATTTTTTCGCTTCATAAAAAATGCAGCGTTGCCCTTTTTCATTACTGAGAAAATGTAGTTCCTTTTAAGTGGAAGGGAAGACTCTGGAGAAGCAATTTTGGAGAGAGAGGAGTTGAATGGCTCCTCTTCCCAGCCCAGGTCTGCGTGTCCAATGCTTCTGCGAGTCAACCGTAATTACATTTGTGTATTGTATGCCAGTCAAAAAGGGGGGGCTCCCTGAAAGCTGAGGGCGGTGCTCAAACAGAATTCTTGCTGCTGATCTAGACGGCGTCCCGCTTTAGAAGATAATTCCGACCGTAGCTTCCAGGTGACTCGATGTGTTTAAAAAGCAGTCACCGAAAATGAGCTTCATTTTTTGAACGAGCCACATGTAGAGACCTGTACTGCTTGCTGCTTTCCAACGGGGGCCGGTCTGCACGCCGACTACGCTGCATTAACGCCTTGGCTATTTAAAAGAGGGTCGGCGCTTTTGGCAGCCTGCGAGCCTACGGCGCCGGGTTGCCCAATGACCGGTGATGGCGGCGCCTCTTTACGGGAAGGATTTTTTTTTCCTCCTTTGATAAAGCATTCGCTTTAGCCGCCAGCAGCAAGAGTAAGTTATCGCAAGTACCAGCCTGCGTCAGCAACGCCCTGCTGTCCCTCCGTTGAATAGGTCTCTGTGACCCGCGGGCGCCGCTTTGCCCCGGAGCCCGAGCTGAGGAGTTCGCTCGGCCAGACGCTCTGTCCTCCCGCGGACCCCCCAGCGTTTTCTCCAACAAAACAGAGAATCACGGCTTGCCAGACAGTCCTAGCTGCCTGTTAGAGTCATAGAATCATTAAGGTGGGAAAAGGATCATCTAGTCCAACCATCACGAGAGTGTGTCTCGCCTAACTGCTTTATCAGCTTTGAGGATAGATGCTTTTTCCATAAATGCATCAGATCTGGGAAAAATGCAAAAAAAAGGGGGGTTGTCAGATTTTTTTGCAGAAGATACAGCCTGCAGTCTGCACGTACAGGTGCCTTGCAGTTACGAAATGCGATCCGCAATATCCACTGATTGGTAAATTGCCGGGCTTGACAGCATTGCCAAAACCGGATCGAATTCTGTGGGAAAGGGGAAGAAAATTTTCCATTGCTATATGCATCCAGAACCCAAATCGAACTGGCCTAAATTGGGAAATTGCCCCCCGTGACGACTAAAAGATAGAGCCTGGGGGGTCTTTGCGTGCTGTTATGGATGAGTGATTTCGATTCCATGTTTCGTGTGCCAACAGTGTAGACTGAGGAGTGTTTCTGTCTGTAATAAAGGAAACGATTGCAACTCTGTCATACGAGTTCCTCTGCCCGAACCGGCAGAAGGGGGCAAGTGATTGACGCATTATTGTTGTTCCCCCCCGTCCCGTCCCCCCCGTGTCCCCCCCAAGAAATTCATTATCGCTTCTTAAGTGTGTTGTTTTTTGTCACTCGAGAAACGCAGAGAAAAATGAGTTTGTTTTTACTTGTAAGGCTTTACTCAGTTGCCCAATTCGGCAGAGGAGCTGGACTATGGGGATCTCTCAGGTAAGGGCTAGTACGTAGGTAACCCGCTGCTCTTCTGCGCTAGATACCGGTTCCACTCTGATTTCTGCATCTTGGCCATGTTGCATTGTATAGTTGCTGTGGTGTAGCCGTTCCCCAACGCACGGTCTCGCAGCTTGGATGCACGCTGCTTTCTGGTGGGGTTTTCCTCCCTTTTTTTTTTTTTTTTGTTTTTTTTTTTGGCTTTTGGCACCCGTTTCTGTGCGGCACCCTCGAAAACGGGGCGGGAGGCGTGCGGAGTGGTGAGACCTAACGTCTCGGGTTCCCTCCCAGCTGCCCTGCCGTAATTTTTGAACGCCGATTTGGCGGCTGGTTGAGTTGAAACTCTGTCTTTGTAAAATGCTCGGCTCTGCCGTGCTGTGTGAAACAGTCTTTAAAAAACCGCAGCCGGCCCTAAATCTCAGCCGCTCGGCGGTTTCTCATAATACGAGTATCAGACGGGGGATAAAAAGGAGGCGGTGGTTTTATCAGCGGAGGCAAAGCCAGGTAAATGGTTTGAACCTCTTTTTATCCACGCTGGGCTGAAAGCTGCAGCAATACATCCTTACAGCTTGTCCTTGCGAATTAGCGCTAATCCAGATAAGAAATAAAAGCATCTTCGGTGGATGCAGTCGATATATTCGACACGGGGGTCATATCGGTGGCACAAATGTCATCTAAACCTCTGATCTTCACGTCTTGCCAGAGCCTCCCGAAGCGTTGTCAGGAGCTCCCCCGATTTTTCTGCTCCCGCATCTCAGAGCATCTCCTTTTGCCCGCTGCCCTCCCGCGGGCGGGCTCTGGCCGAGCACCGGCCGGCTTCGTGCCGGGGATGGGGCCCGGCGCTCGGCCGCGAGGCAGGACCGCAGCCCTCCGCCCCCGCCTGGGAAGAGCCCAGCCCAGGAGGGCTGTGGCCGGACGCTGCTGCCTTTGGGGGTTTGAGCGCGGAGCAAAGACTTAACGCCGCAAAAGCAACCCCCGAGTCCTCGCCTCGTCCCGTAAAACGCTTTCCTTTTAGCCGATCAAATCGGCAGCGTCTCCTCCTGTAAGCCACTATAGGTATGCTTTGGCCAAGAGGTTAGAAATGATTGATTAATTCAGTATGTATTCTAACACCTGAGCCATACTAATAATTATTATTGCAGGCCGGGGCCAGATCTCATAGGTAAGAAGCACTAGGTGTCTGTTAAATATCGCTGTGTGGATGGGAAATAACTGCTTTGCTCTGATAAGCTTCAGTATGGTTTTTTTTAATCTGCATTTTTTAAAGAAAACCACACTTTTTTGGTGAATCGAAGAGAAGACCGGGAAACAATTCCGCAGCGGGATTCCTCAAAATGGGTGTCTGCTAGCAGCCCTGCCTTTCCCTGGAGTGCCTCCGTCCCCGCGCGGGGCCGGCGGCACGCCGCGGAGGAGCCGGCGCGTTTTCCTGACAGTAGAGCTCATCGGTCCCCTTTTTCCGAATCGGAAGCGCAAGCCAAAATCCCCCCC
>VZTV01005363.1:36135-111776 GCA_013400875.1 Anhinga rufa | reverse complement strand
CCCCCCCCCCCCCCCAAGCTTTCCTGAACGCGGTGCAAGCGGAGCCGCTGGCACCAGCGAGCAGATGAGCAAGCGCCCTTTGTGCGCTGCCCTACACCCATTTTGAGCATCCGCTGTGACGACTGGGGTTTTTTGGGGTTTTCCCCCCCAAGAATTTCAAAATTTTGCTTGTTTTGCTCTCGATTGTTTGTGTACACCCCAAGGGTAATTGTACCGAGCCAAATCCGCCAGTGTCCCTGGAGAAACAGCNCGGGAACGCCGCCCTCCGCCGCACCGGCGGCACCGGGCGCTGGGAGCCCCGGGGACCGGCCCGCGGGCAGGCGGGGGTGCGTGCCCGCGCCTCGGCTCGCCCCGGGCGGCTCGTGCTGTGCTGAACGCGTTGGTGCTGCCGCGGTGTTTGCTCAGTGTGCTGTTCCTTTCAGGTACTCCTGTCCCGCTAAATGCTTCGACGGAGGCTCTGCCAACCGCGCAATTAAGTAACGCGTCCCTTGCCTTCCGTCCAGGTAGCTAGTTTCCAGAGCTGCACTCGCTTTCCCTGGCCGAGCTGTGTGTGTCCGTGCCACTCGCAAGCCTCCTCTCGCTCCCGGCGTAGAAGAAGCGTAGGCTAGGGAAGGGCTTGGCCCTGTACGCCTGCAGCACGGGGTTTCTTGCTCGGCTGCAGCATCGGTTCAGCCCGGCGCGGGCTTGCCGCGGGGATTCCCGCAGCGCCGGCAGTCACCGGGGCAATCGCCGGCAATCCAACTGCTCTCCGCTTGCACGTGTGCCTGCACACTGCACCGGGAGGGGAGAGGAAACCCGGTTCCCCCGGGCCGCACGGCTCTGCCCCCGGCCCCTCGGGCGCCTCGCCGTCTTCCCGCTTTGCTCGAGAGTGTTGATGCACCTCTTGTAAAACGGGGAACGCTCAGGAAGGACCCGTGGTGCAGCCTTCGCGTCGGGTTTGATTAACTCATCAAAACCTGATTAGCACCTTTGTTCAAGGGGGAGGCTGATGAATCAATTGCTATTGATTGTGAGCGGGGCTCCATTTTCTAGCAGAGAGGAGGCTGAAGAAACAACCGATAAACATCGAGCGCCCGTCATAGCGATTAAATTTATTAAAACAAAGCGCATTATTTTTCATGAAGCGATCTCGAAACGGGTCACTGAAGAGGAGCTTATTGATTGAAGAAGGATGAACTCCTCGAGTTTCTCCGGCTTAAATTAGACCAAATTCAATTACAATACGGCAAACAGGTTAACACTGCTCTTTAACAGCCCATCAAGAAATTAGGGTAGGGGTAGCACGCCTAACGCCGCGCTGTAGCGATGAGTAGCATTATTGCTCACCCTGTCATAGACGGGCAGTGATTTCTGTCCTCCCACATCCTGGATAAGTGAGTGTTTTACAGCGTTTCCGAAGCAGCGACAGGCTCTTCCTCCCCCCGCCCTGCCCGCCAGCAGCCCCCGCCAGCCCCGACTTGGAGCGCTGCTCCCTCGTTTCCGTTCCGCTGGAGGATTAACCGCAAATTCGGCGGGGAGATGGTAGCGCTCGCTCTAAGTTGCCTACCTCTTGGCGAAGAGGAGCGGTTGGCTTGGCAGATTTTCGGAAGCTCAGAAGTGACTCTAGGCCGTTAGCACCGAGATCGTGACCAGCAGCGAAATGCGGGAGCTTGAGTCACGTTGCTGGGTTAATTGGTTAAGACACTAAACTTGAACGAGGGCTCAAGTGAGGAGGTCTCCAAAGAAAGCCATTCCGGTGTCCTTTGCCCTGCCACGATGCAGACGTTACGTGAACATCTGGGAAGCACGGCGGGCGTATGCGCTTAACGTATGCACGCGCACAGATTCCGCCCGCGTTGTCCTGCACCAACGGCTTGAAATAACTTTTTGCCAAGAAACAAGGTAAACTTTTGTGGCAGCGCAGCAATTAATCCAAATGTGCCAAAATCAACACCTCTGCCATGTTCGCACAGGCATCTCCGTCAATTCTCCGCTTCTACAGCACAGATGCGCGTAGAACAAGTTCAGGGCTGTTCAGAGGTGCCCCGAAAACGCCACAGAAGGGTGGCCTACCAAAGGTAAAGCGAGGAGGAAGATGAGGGCAGGAGACGGGAGCAGGCGTTGGGCCAACACCCGCGCTTTCCCGAGTGGAAATGGGGACGGCTACGTCTCCGAGCGCTGCGCTCGTGCCGCAGCTCTGGTGGCGGGAGGCGGAGAGCCTTGTCGGGAAGCAGCGCTGGAGCACGCGGCGGGGGCGGCGAGGGGTGCCGTCCGAAGGAGCGGTGGCGATGGGACGACGGCCGGGAGCCCCGCATCCGGGCTGGCCATCGCTGGGAAGGAGCCGCTGCCTTCAGGCGCTGCGGGATGTGTGCGTGCAGGGGCTCCCTCCAAGGTGACCCCGGAGCTGGCTTGGCGAGCCTCACAGGGCCCGGTGCCGAGAACTCGGTGAGCAGCGAAGTTTAAAAATTTGGTGCTTTGCTCCCAAAAGGTCTGAAGCTTTCAGAGCGGGTATAGCTGAGATTTAAAATACCAGCTAGGAAAGTCGGCCGGGCCCAGGCTAGTCTTTCTCTTAATCTTGAGATGCCGCCACTTGCTAGAAGAGCGAAGCTAGAATTGCATAGATACACATATATACTTTTTTTATTGTTTTTAAAGCCTCGTTAAAAAGAGAATCGACTGGAACCCTTTTGTCGAGTAGTTGGGAGGAGAAAAGTCCTCGGTCTGCTAAACCTAGCCGTAAGCGCTTGACCGACGTCGTTAGGGTACCGCTATTAAAGTCTGCCCGCTTATTTTCACACTCGTGAGACAGTCCGCAGAAAGCTGTTCTTAAGCAATTACAGCTGCAAAAGCATTAGAGAACTTGAGATCATGAATACATTTACATTTACTGAGTGCCTCCCATCGCATAAAAGCCCCTCGCGAAGAACCTGCGGGTTTAAACACCCACGCTAGCTGACAGTCCTTAGGTGGAAGATAGCCAGTGAAGCACCCGCTACGTCTTGCTCCCGACCCTCCGAATCGCTTCCCTCGGTGTGGTGGTGGTACGGTGACGAGTAGGAACCGCTCAAAAGCGCCTTTCTTTTCTGTCTACCTTCCATTTCACGAATCGCGCTTTTTGTTTAAAGGAAAACTTCAGGGATAAGCTCGCTTCCGTTGATGGCACGAGCGGTTGGCGGCCGCAAGGAGCCAAGGCTAATGTAAAGCTCCCAAAGGCCCAAGCTGGCCCGCGTTGGGAGGGGGTCTGGCGTGCTCTCTGCCGCCGCGTGCGGAGCTGCATCCCTCGCAGGCGCGGTCCACGCTGCATCAGGCAAAACCGCGGCAGCTCAAAAGAAAAAGAGAGCAGCTCAAAAGGAAAATTGGGGGGGGGGTTCTGCCTACGCCCAGCTATCGCAAGCCGTTCACGCTGTTACTGCTGCGGTTTTCCTTTAAGGTGCTTTGGTGTCGTGCAAAGCACCAGACCGCCACACCGGGTTCAGCTGAGGTGCCAAGCGGCTGCAGAGCAGCGGCGCCGGCGTGCATGCTGCGTTGGTCACGACATGCAGCGGCGCCTGCGCCCTGCCCTGCCCTTCCCTCCCTCCTTCCACTCCCACCCGCAAAAACCCACAAGCGAACCAGAAACAAACCTGTACTAGAAAAATTGTGACTCTTCGATTTGAAGGCCAGCGTGCTCCGATATATATTAACATCTTAATGGGAAAGCTCTGTGTGTATACATTTACTACCCTCTGACAAGAGGGAATTAAATGTCAGAAGGATTTGTAGCATCTATAATTGAATTGGTGCTGAGAAAAGCAAATCTTAAGGAAGAATAACATATTAGGATTAGCAAATAATGTGGCATTTTGTCAGTTCCTGCCATCTCGCCTGTTCCTTCTTCAGTAATAAAGTTGTGATTTCTTTTTTAATCATAGATATGAAGCGGGGATAGCTTTTGCGAATTGGAGACAGCATTTTAAGGCAGATTCCGATTTTTAAGGTCAAGCCTCTCTTCCTTGGCACACCTTTGGGGAATTATTCCTCGCTCCGCAGAGCCAATGCTCTTTTTATTTTTTTAATTGCCTGAGAAATAGCGAGTGACAGAAAACGAGACGGCTGCTCTCGCGCTGGTGGCGTGCAGATGGGTCTGCTTGGAGCCGCGTCCAAAACCGCTGGAGACGGGGTCTGTCGCAGGGCGGCCGGCGGCCGCTGGCTTTGCCTTGCCTTGCCTTCCGCACTGGAAGGCAGAACCGGTGACTACGTTGGAGCGGGTGGAGTTTGATGAGGTGTCGGAGACGAGGTGGAGAGGAGGTGTTGAAGGAGGAACGTCTAGCGAAGGGAGCGGCGTCAGGCTGGCATGGCCTGCGTAGGGAAGGTCCTCACTGGAGAGTTTTATTTAAGCGTTGGGGTAAGAAAGCAGCGTTGGCAGCGCTGACTTTGCCATGGGGATCGACTGCCTCCCAGGCTCGGTATTAGACGGTTTGCAACCACTAGACACCCTCGGAAGATATCTAATTTTTACACGGCGCGTAAGCTTGAAGGTGAGCTGTTTAGCCGCGCATGTAATACAATAAGGTCGCGGCTGGCGCTTCGCAGAGGTCTTTTTTAACGGAAATAATTAAGAGAAATGGCCATGCGTGTCCCAGTAGACGAAATCGTACTTAACAAACTGTTCCGGCCGGCACGGGTTGCCGTGCTTTATGCAGAAGTCCCTTCTTGGGGAAGCGCCGTCTCCCTGCTCTCCACTTGACTGCAAGTTGGAGGGGAGCCACGACGGATGTCAGGCGCGAGGCTCTGGCACGGCTTCGAGCAGCCCGGGCCGGGCTCCGCAGCCGCGGGTCACTGTGGCGGCGCGCAGGCCGCCGCTGCTGCCAGCGCGGGCGCGCTGAGGCTTCGTCTTCCCAGAACTTTAATTTATGGTGATTAAGAAGAAATGCCTCTTGATGCAAAATCCTGCTCCAGGCACATTATGGAGCCGTAACTCAGTGTGTTTATTCCCCTCAGCTGTTCCAGATGTCAACAAGGCATTCATCCTCCCAGTCTGGGATGCTGCTGTCTCCTCCTTAGTGCAGCTGAGCGGAACTGGGCGCTACGTTTCTTAAAAAAAAAAAAAAAAAAAGAAAGAAAAGAAAGAGAAAAATGGAGTGGAACTTGCCTAAAGCAGCTGCTCCAGCAGATGAGCCGGGTTGGGTTGCTTTACGGAGAGTAAGTCCTTAAAGGCCCGGATCAGCCGAGCTAAAAGCCACAGCGAGAAGGCTGTATTTGAGCGGCGGCTACCCGGAACACCCGGGATTGCCGATTTTCCCCCAGCTGCTCTCCCGGGCAGAGAGCAGAGCCCTTGCCCAGCCGAGGGGCTCTGCCTGGCACTCCCCGATGGGCGCCGCTCCCATCGGCAAGCAGGGATGCTCTGCTGCTAGCCGGAGCGGCAGGCGCTGGGACGCGTTGCTCAATCAGTCACGGACAAGAAGTCCCTCCCTTAGCGTGCTTTCCGATTTCTCCAGCACGCTCGTACCACAGCGACACGACGTGGGTGCACGTGATGTGGCCGCGGACGCTTTTGCTTCGCAGGGGAACCTTTTTTGGCCCCGGTTTTTAGCATGTTGCGTGTCGGATAAGCTGCTGGAGGGGCGTCTCTGACCGCGGCGCCAGGAGGCTGCTCTCGCTGCGTCCCTCCACGTCCGCCTCGCCCTGACCCAGTTCGGGCCGGGCATCCCGGTGCCTGTGCCGGACAGAGCTCCTGCCTTTAGAAGGTGCTCAAAGAAACACTTGAAGGGTTTTTTTTCTTAAATTGCTTTAATTAAAAGGGGCCTTATAGTGCCCTCAGTCACGAGTTATTTACTTGGGTCCCTCAGTCCTTCATCTTGGAGCAGAATTGGAAATATCGACAGAAAGCGTAAATCCCGGGCTGCTGCTCGAAAGCTTTGTGTCGGGTTTCAGCTCAAAAGAGCACCATTACCTTTAGCTGTCACGGATCTGTAGGCTTGATCGATAAACTTCAAATATTATTAGAGGTGGAGGCTTCAGAGATTTGCTCTGTTCTTTGGAGGGAGACGGAGATAAATCTTCCTTAAAAATTGACTTGCATTTGCACTCTCAGTCTTCCTGGTAAAATGCATTTCTCTGAGGTGTCTGGGCAACTGCATGCAGGACAGATTTATAGGCCATGTGCTTCTTGTAGTGAAAGATTTAAATGGTAAATCCTTCACATATGACTTCACAAATCATGTAAAGTTAAAAGATTTTTACCGTTTCTGTTGCTGCTGTGCTTAAATTGTAAGGTACGGCCAGTAAATCATTTTAATGCAGGTGTCGCGCTTGACTCAATAAAAGAAAGATACAATGGTTTAGCTTCTATTCCAAAATGTTAATGTATTAATCAACGGGAGAATAATTGTTTTTTACTACGTTATAAATCTCGGCTGCCATTAGGGTTGCAGCGAGGCTCGATGTAGCTGCGTTCTTAAATTAAAATTGTTTACACTGCTATACATTCATTTTACATGGCCGTAGCTCATTCTGGGTTCATTTTGGAGTTGTTCCTCCGCCAAATAAGTCATTCCTCTCCCGGGTGACGGCGTCCTAAGGGAGAGGCGCTTATGAAAGAAAACTAATTGCGTGGTGAGGAGTTAAATAAATGAAATAAAGCAGTTGGAGGCACTGTACAATTATCGCTCGCTCTCTGCTGCTGAAGAGGTTTTTGTGGCTTGGCTGAGGCGTTTCGTGTCTTCGGACATCGTGAACCGCATCGGGCGGCCACGGTCGCGTCCGGTGATGCGGTCGGGCTGGGCTGGGGGAGAGGGCGGTCGTGAACGCGTTTACCGCGCTGGGTTGCTCGGCCTTTGGTCAAGGAGGGTTTTGGGCCGAAGCTGAAATGTTTGCAACGGGGCACTCGTTAATGACGTTTCCCCCGAGCTGACGATTAGTGTGCCCCTGCCGTAGCGCTCTTCCCTGTGCCCCTGTCCCCCAGGGAGGCTGAAGGTTGGGGAGCGTTCTAGGGAAGTAATTTCCAAAAATACGTACCCACCAACAACCCCATCTCTCCTCTACCTCCCCCTCTCCCAGCTGTCTTCCACGTGCGTAGTCGTAGTGCTGCTGCTTATAGCGGAAAACACCTTGCGAGGCGAGCCGCCAGATCAGTTCGGCTTTGGGCAAAGTTCCTCCGCCCGAACTCATCTGCCTTGGCGGCTCCGTGCTTCACCCCTTTTCCTTCTGAGAGCGCAAGGGTGGCTTTTCCAGTCCTGAGAGCAGCTGCAGCCAAACCCTTCAGAGCGCCTCGTAATAAGTCCCGAACTCTTATTCCTCTTCTGATCTCAACAGATTCTCGCGCAGGTGAGGAAGGGGCAATACGGAGCGTGGACCACGCGGTGGTTGGTGGCGTCGTGGCCGTGGTCGTGTTTGCCATGCTTTGCCTGCTCATCGTTTTAGGGCGATATTTTGCCAGACATAAAGGTAAGACAAAGACGGGAACTGGGAAACGAGAGGACTCGGCGCGTGTTTCCCCTTGCCCGTGGCGTTGTTCTGTCTGACCCCTCTGTTGCTCTGGAAGGATGTCTCCCGAGGGGCCTTTGAAAGGGGGGAAGGAGGGGGGCCGGAGCAGCCCGGTGACGCTCCATGCGCAGCGGGGCTTAGGCCAGGAGGACAGGGCTTTACCCCAGACGCAGGCGTTCGCCGGCATGCCAGCGCTAAGGCTCGCAGGGCTCGGTACCACTGGACGCGCTGTCCCCTCCGAGGCATCGCGGCAGCAGGCTGCCTGGCGAACGAGGTGCGTTCCCTGAGCTCTTCTCAGCGAGCCCCGTCGCCCGCAGCACCTCCCGTCGCAGGTGTCGGGGAGAATGGCCGTGTGTAAGGACGCCCAGAGCCACGCCGGCTCGGCTCACTCCCGAAGCTTGCGGCCAGCACGTCGGCACGCAGCTTCAAACCGAAATGTGGAAGCCCCGCTCCAAAACCCGATTGAGCCGAGCGGACACGCGTGTGCCGCGTGACCCTGGGCTTGCGTAAAACAGTCCGTTTTGGAAACCTGTTGCAACTTCCAGAGCAAATCTAAACCCACGCGGAGAACTGCAGCCGTTCCCCGGGCTATGATTGCACGAGAGGATTTAACGTTGACTGGGGTTTGTTAGGCGTATGTGGAAAAGCTGACGCGGGACGAGAGGCTGGTTACGACCGCAGCCGGGACGGAGCGAACGATGTCGGGAAGAGAGGAGGAAGGGGGCGGCGGGGGGGAACCTAAACCTCTTCAGGGGAGAGAGGCAGCGGAGATGGAGGATTTGCCCCCATAAGTAAAGCGTGTAAACCACAATTTTACCGATATTTGCGTGCCTCTGAGAGGGGGGAAGAGCGGTGACCTGATTTCTTTTCCGAGTAAGGCGGTGCAGGGAGCGACACGCCGTCGGGTTTCGGAGCAGGGACGGCAGAGCCCAGCGCGGTGCCGGCCCTGGGGGGCTCCTCGCTTGTCGCTGGCACCGTTTTTTCACGCCCCAGCCTGGTATTTTCGCGCTTTAGGTATTTTTCCCCCTTTCTGCTCGCGGCTTCGTCGCTCGCTCTCTTGGCGCCTTGCAGGGAGCCGCGACGAGTCACGCAACCTCCCGCTTGCCTTTCAGGTACGTACTTCACTCACGAAGCCAAAGGAGCGGATGATGCGGCCGACGCAGACACAGCCATCATCAATGCGGAAGGAGGACAAAACAACTCCGAAGAAAAGAAAGAGTACTTCATCTAGAGCAGCCTTGGTTCTATGAGGTGTCCAACCGTGGACGGTTACTACTGGCCCTATTTAAACGCTAAAGAGACGGTGATATTGGAAGTTGCAACCAGCTTGTGTCTTTTTTTTTTTAAAAGAAAAAAAAGCAAATGGGTGGCGAGTCGTGAGGCTGGGAGGGTCCGGGATTTGCTGTGTAAAAATATTCCTCGCAAAGTACACTCTGCTGTTCGACACCTCAGTTTGTTTGGGTTTTCTTTTTTTGGCCAAGTCCAGCTTGGATTTAGTTTAGTGAAGTCATTTGCAGAAGATTCTGTGCCTTGTTTAATTTCTGTTCGTTCGGGTCGGGGGGAGGCTGGGAAGAAGAGGGGCTTCTGTGCGTTAGTTCCCTTCGGGTTTCTGTGGCTCTTCGTTTCCCCTTTCCTCTCTGTTCCTCGAGTAGCCTGCTGGGACCCCTTGGAGTAGGTGGGTTTCTTCGAAGGTGTTTCCCTTTTCTTTTTCTCTTCACCGTTTTCCGTTCACAATGCGAGCTCATCGGAGGAGAACCAGCACATTTTAGATTCCGTAGTTTGCAGTTCAGTGTGCCCATGTCCCATTCCCTCTGCCGTCGTAAAGGCTTGGGTAAACAGACGACGAGAACCCGTGTGTGGCTGCCCGCGTTTCAGGTGCTTTCGATGGTGGCGACGAGACGGGCTGGAGCTCGGCAAAGGCGCTCTTCGGCCGCGGGGAAGCGGGACCCGGGGCTTGCGCTCCGGGGGGGTGCCGAGCCTGCCTTCCACGCCGTGCCTGGGGGCTGCTCCCAGCCGGGCTCGGGGCGGGGGGCCTCTGCTCCGGCCCTTCGCCTCGCGACCCGCTCCGGCCCGCTCTCGCGGCCGGGCCGACCTCTCCCTGCTTCGCTCGAGAAGGCAGAGCCCGGCTTTTGCCGCCCTCCCCGCTCCCCGAGCCGCCGCAGGACGCGGCGGGTGAGACCCCCCGGCCCAGCGCGCTGGAGCCGGGACCCGGGGGGCAGCCGGGCGGGCAAAACTGCCCTGGGGTTGGTTTTTTTTTCAGTAAAACGTGGGAATTCATTTGCGTTGAAACGACAGCGCTTAACTGACTTCTAAAGCCATAGGTGAAAAGGGGAGTCTAGGTAAATTGGAACCGCGAGCGACAGCTAGCAGACCGCAGCGAGGAGACGGTATTAAGGTTATATATGCTGAATTTCTGGGGGTGAGTAACCTTGCATTTCGAGCGATGCTTTTTTTTACCGTGTTCATGTGGAAAACGTACGCCCATTTATTTAAGGGACGCGCCAATCTTGGCATCGGGCTTGGGGGGTTTTTTAGGGGCTTCGGGGGGAGCGTTTCCGCGCGGGTTTTTGTTCAGCCGTCGCTTTTGGCAGAGCCATTGCGAAGGGGGAGTCCTCCGGGCACGGGGCGGCCGGCGGCAGGGAGCGGGTCCGTTCCCCAGCGGTATTCAGTCTCGCCCCTTCCCTCGGGAAGAACCTCGCAGAAACACCCTTTTTTTCCGAGCAGATCTTGTCGAGCGCAGCTCTTTTCTGAGCCTTCAGCACCATTGCCGAACCACATCACGGTGAGAAGCAGTCAGCATGTTGGAGTTGGGGGGCTTTTTTACCCATCATCGGTCGCGGGGTTGGCATCCTGGTTTTGAGCAGCCCATCTTTGTTTTGGAAGTGTACAGTAGTGCAGTGTTACCGATGTAACTTTGACTTACAATGTTGACATGTCTCAGGTTCATGTGTTTTGATTGGTGTTTTCCGTCTCAGGTAGATTGCAAAATTTCGGCCCCACACATTGGAAAAAAAGAAAAAAAAAAAAAAAAGAAAAACAGGCTAAAAAACAGGAAATTACCGATTTTAGTTGTATATTGGTTTATGTATTTTTTCTTCAGTATACAGTGCGCTGTTTGAAATGTATTGTTGAGTATTACTTTGTACAGCTTTAGATCATTAGGATTTTGAAGCGTGAAGAAAGAACAACCTTGTTTAAAGGAGTATTACGAATGAAGGACGCGGAACTGATGCTAAACAACCTTGTTCTTTATTCACCCGGCCTTTTTATTTTTTCCCCTTAGGCCAGTTCTGTTTTAAGGTGTCCATGGAAGATGTTACGATGTAAGAAAATACATATCCATCTGTTCCCGTTCACATTTTGTATTGGTTCATGTATACCATTTTTACAAAGGAAAAGAAGTACTATAAAATATCTGTCTTCTTAATAAAAAAAAATTAATGTTACAAAACTAAACCTCATTCTGCGCTCTTTGTCCCCTGCCGTTCCGGAGACGGTAATCGCGGCGATCGTCGCCCTCGGCTCTGCCCTCCTGCCCTGCCCGGCCTCGCCGCTGCGGCTCGGACCCGGACGGTCCGGGCAGAGCCTGGCTCCCCGCCGAGGTCGGCCGAGGACGGCGGCGAGCCAAGCGAAAGGGCACCCGATGGCAAGGAGGTCCGCGCCCGCAAACCGTGCTCGGTCGTCGGTGCGCCAGGTGAAGCTTCCCTTGCCCCCCTCCCAGGGACGGGCTTACGTCCCTGGCCGCGGGGGACGCTGCGGGGTGCACGGGGCTGCCGGGTGCGGGGGGCTCCCCAGCCAGGCGGGCTCGCTGGCCGCCCGCAGCGCTCCCGAGGCGGCAGCGAGCTCTGCGGCAGCGAGCTCTGCGGCAGCTCGTGGGCCTTCTCTCGGGCAGCGGCATGCGGCGCCCCTTCCCATTTCCCCGCCATCCCCGAGCCGGAGCCTTCGGTCTCCCCTAAGGGATATCGTCTCCGCTTAAGTGGTCTCCAGGCTTAGCCTTGCCGCCAGCAGCTGGGAGTCGGCCTGAAGTCGGCACTGCTCCGACTGCATCCTCTAATGCCCTCTGTGCTGCACCGGTGTTTACCTAAGGAGAAAATTGATCTGTGACTGGTATGGCAGTCTCCCCGAGCTGCCGCGGGGGCAGCCCGGCGCGCAAGCTTTTAATAGCAGACAAACATTTAAATCTTGTAATGGTAGGGGAGCGTTGAAATCCGCGACCTCCTTCACTCCGCTCCCGTCCCCGGTTCGGTTCTGGTTGCCGCCAGATTCTCTTGCCGCCTGCCCTTCGAGCGCTCGGGGTCTCCGGACCGTAACGCGGGGTGCCTGTTCACCTCGGAACCCCAAACCCGGAGAAAAGGACTGCCGCCAAGCATCCCTCTCGCCGCTGCTCGGGCTCGGCGCAGCTACTGAGGAACCCGGCGCCGGTTCCCCCTCCAGCGCTTCCCTTGGCCACCCCTCCCGCAGTCGGGTTACGAGGCAGCTGCAGCGCTGAAATTAGAAGCATCAATCTTTTAGGTTTTGGACAAAGGAGGAGGAGGAGAAAAACAATTGCCTTCTGCCGAGGAGATGCTACCGAGAGATACGCTGCCGTAATGACCGTACGTAAACAAACGGCACCATGCCGCGAGGAGCCGTACGTGTCGGGGCTCGCGCGCCGAAGGCTGCTGCTGCCACCGCCGCTCGGAGGCCGGTGCTCGGCGCTCTCCAGCGCTCGTTGCATCTCGTGGAGTTATTTGAGAAACAACATTTTTCTTAGAGAAATCATGACACCGAGGAAAAAACCGTAGGGCGAACCACGGAAAGCAGCTATTCTTTTTCTGAGACGCAATGGGTATGAACACATGTTCTTTGATAGTCAAGATGGCTCGTTTTTAACGATTTCGGTGCGCAAGAGATTTTTAAAACCACAGGTGCCCAACGCTGGCTCGCGATGCTTTCTTCCGCGCCGAGCCAGAGCTAATTGCGTCACGGCCTGGTGGTGGCAACGGCAACCTCACGGCGCCAGACACGCGGTTGAATTTCTTTCCCGCCTGGCCCTTGTTCCCCTTTCCCTGAACCCTGCGTGGGTACGGTCGGTAATTCGGGCAGCGGCGTTTCCACTGAGTGGCACAGCTCAGATATAGCAGTAGTATCGTTTAGATTATCCATTAGCCATCTTCAGTCACGTCCTCTGACGTATTTTGCCTGGAACAACAGCAGCCGGGGGAGCGGGGGCGGCACCGGGTGCCGCACGCCGTCCCTCCTCGGCGGCAGCCGTGCAGCTCCCGGGCTGGGGCTGCCCAGGCGTTCTCGCTCAGCGGAGAGGTGAGGCGGCCGAGGTGTTAGCGTCGTGTCTGTACATCCGCCTGGGACCCCATGGATTTGGAGCCACGGTGGGAGAAAAGGCTGGTCCCCGCCGCTTGTCACCGCAGAGCACGCAGCCCGTCTCGAGGCTTCGGTAGGTACAGCCGGCCCGCGTGCCTTGTCTAGGCGAGGCACCTCCAGATACCGCAGCGGGTGAGTACTCCGTGAA
Source organism: Anhinga rufa (assembly GCA_013400875.1). NCBI lineage: Eukaryota > Metazoa > Chordata > Aves > Suliformes > Anhingidae > Anhinga > Anhinga rufa. The sequence continues at coordinate 98,824 of VZTV01005363.1, read as the reverse complement.
TACCACAACCTGATTTATTCTGCACTTGCTCTGTCGTGACGTGCCTCGAGTATCCGTCTCCGTATGTCGCGATGGGGAGAGGCTCTTCGTAATTCCTAACGTGACGTGTTGTGTTGCTCGAGTCGGCACTCCTCCGAGGGCTCCGAGCCGGGATTAATGCCGTGGTCTCTCCTTAAACACAGTCCTGCTGCTGCTGCTCGGTTGCAGTAATTTTCAATAATTTAGTATGCTCGGAGGCGATCTGCCGAGCTCTGTGGCAAAGCCAAGCCCGCAAGAGCCGAGCGCGGCTGCGGCAGGGGCTGGGGAGAGGCCGGGGAGCCGTCGCTTATGGCCGCTCCTGGGTTTCCAGAGTAAAAGCGTGATTGAACGCTAATAGCCGATTGAAAATCCAGTTGCGAAATCGCTGGGTGAAACTGCTGCCAGCCGCAGCTTTGGTGGGAACAAAGCAGCTGCGTGTCAGAGGCTTCGTGGTTTATTGGCGGCCGTGCGTGGCTCGCCCAGCCCGTCCCGAAGCGGGCCGTTCCCCGTTGTCCGCGGGGGTGCCAAGGCTTCGGATCCCCGTCCTTGGGTGGCCCGCCCGTTTCCCCAGTCGTCGGTATTAAACCTTTAGTCTTGGCGATCTCATGCCGCAGCATCCATCTGTCTGGGAGAGAAACGCAAACAGGGAGTGCTGCTTGCAAAGACCACAGATTTCCTTAGCTGCACTTTCTGAAGGTCCTTATTTCTACGCCGCCACATCCCCGGGAGCGAGGAGGTCTGCGTGGACAACCGGAACTTGGCCCTTCCTCCCGGGCGACTCAGGCAGACTTCTGCCAGCATCCCGCGTCCGCCCGTCCGGTTACACCGCGAGCGATTGCATTAGCCGTCTGTCCGGCCGCTTAGGGGCCCCGCAGACAACTGAACCTGCTCAGAAACCTCCTCGAGTTCATTTGCTGGGGCTTAAGGAGTTGCAGCGATTTCCCTCGTGTCCCGGATCGTGCACCCAGTATCTTTCGCCCTCTGCCACGTAGAGCTCGCCAGCCAAACCGGCTTTGCCGCTGAGCGTCTGAGCCGGTCTCGGCTTCCAGCAAGCTTCCTATGGCCTCGGTGGTTCTCCAAGTCTGTCGTTCATCCTCTCAGCGGTCCAAAGCTTTCAGGTTTATTTCCCGAGAACACCCAGGACTGCCAGGCAGTAACCGGCGGCTGAACACGAGCATCTGAGACCCAGATCCGTCCCTCGGCTCGGCGGAGGCTCCAGCTCTTGAGCCTTTGTCATTAAAAGGACCCGAGGACATCACTAGATTCTGTGAAATTCAATGAAGTGATCGTTACCTAAATTAAGAACGCAGCATTTGCCCCCAACTTAATGTTTTCCCAAGTTGCGTAAGTCGTCGGTCCTAATTGCACGATTCTTTTATTAGGTAAGTAATACAATTCTTCCTTTTTTTTTTTTTTAACAAAACACAGGGAGGAATTAGTTTAACTTAGTCAACGATTCTGACCGGCATAATTGCCGCCTTTCTGCCCGGCTGATGTTGCTAAAAGTCAAGGCTTTGAACGCTTACGCCACGTAAAGTAACTAGCGCTAGATGAGGCTTTACCTCGCCCCGGGTAAGGCGTGCCTGAGCTGGGCGCTCTCGGAAGACGACGCGGGGAGCTGGGGCGAGGCGCGGCGGTGCGCCTGGCAGCGCCGATCCGTGCCGGCCGGCCAGGTCTCGTCAGAGGGTCCTGACGGCGGGCTAAGAGCTTTTTCTGAAGACCCAATCCCATTTCCCAGGCAGCGGCTGGTGGCGTGCCGCGTGGGGTGATCCCCGGGTCGGAGGCGATTAGTACCACCGAGAAAATAAGTTCAGTCTAGCGGCCAGTAAACGTTTAAGCTCGCCTTGTCCTATTTCAGAAGGCAGCCCTGGAGACGCTCCCTGCTGCGCGTCAAAGGTCTTCCCCGAAAAACGTGGACATTTGGTCAGCAGGGCGGCAGGTTTTTAACTGACGCTTGCAGGGAAAGGTGATTCTGCAGCTCCGCGCGCCATCCTGCTGCCTTGCAAGCTGCAGAAGCTCCTTGGTAAACTTTAATTAAGTAAACCAACCTTAGTTCAGTAACTCAAGGGAGTGAGCTTGGCCAGCAGGCAGCAGCCGCAGCCTCCCCCCGAGCCGTCCCCCGCCCCGGGGAGCTGCTGCGGAGGCAGGAGGCAGGGCCGGCGTCCGTTGGCTGGCCCGGCAGTGGCGCGGCAGGGGTAACCATGGCCGGTGCGTGACCCGGCACGGCAGAGGCCCCTCCAAGCCATAATCCTGTTTGCCCAGCCTCTGGAGAAATCCCAGCTGGCTTTTGGCCGCTGGGCAGCCTACGGAGGAGGCGCGGGGGCTGCCCCTGCTGCCGTCGGCGCCCGGCTCTCCAGCAAAGTCTTCCAAGCGCCTGCGACGTGGGAAGCAGGGGAGGCCAGGAAGAGCTCAGTGGGGAGCTAGGGCTTGCAAAAAAAGCAAGAAGCACGATGAAGAGCGCGGCAGTCCGTCCCTGTGCCCCTGTGTGGGCTCTCCTAGAGAGAAAGCCCTCGGAGACGCCGCGAGCTGGGGACCGTGGCCAGCCCTGCCCCTGCAGCAGCTCTGCTGCCGGTGGGGTGCCGAACAGGCGGACCCCGCGCCGGGTCTGCTCGGCGTGCCCTCCCGCCCCACGGAAGGTCTGCCCCTCGCCCTCCGCTCCGGGCACGTCCTCTCCCCGCCTTCACGCCGTCGCGCTCTCGCTCGGCTGCCCGCACGCGGCCAGGCGGACAGACTCCCGGCGCCCCTCTGAAGAACTCCTACCGACGGGCAGGCGCTGACTGCCGAGCTCGTCCGCCGTTTTCCCTGCCAGCTAGGGACTAGCTAAGCTGGTATCGGTTTTAACCCGCCTGTCTCTGCCTCTCTACCCTGCAGCCTGTGTCCTCTGTGCTCCTATCCCGTTTCGCAGGGTAGCAGCAGTACTGCAAGCGATAGACCTAGAGTGACGCGGCATGAGTAGGGCTGCATAAGACAGATAGAAAAAGGACGTGGATAGATGCGAGTCAGCAGTTCCCCGACCAGCCGTGGCAACAAAATCAAAGGCAGGCAGGGTCTGCGGGCGCTTGGCAGCCTGAGCGTAGCGTGGGGGAAACCCTGACCTCCGGATGAAAAGGGAAGCGAGCCCCTTTGGAAGAGCGAGCATGTTCAGCAGCCCCAGGAGGTTCCGCTCCCGTCCTCGGACCGCGCTGTGAGCGAGACCCGCTCCCACCTTCCCCGCTTTCGCTCCCAGCTAGCGGCTTTGTAGAGCTGCTCGAGGCCGCCCGTGCCTGGCCCCGGCGAGGCGGCGAGCCCTGCTCCCACTGAAATAGCTCCGCAGTCACAGAGACCCTCCGTGCCCTTCAGCACTCTGCTGGGCGGGAGTCTTTCTTTTCTGCTTCCATTTTGCTCCCTGCCAGGCAAGGAACGCTTTCTCCATCTCGGAGTACAAAGCGGGAAGGAGTCCCCGGTGTTTAAAAAGATCCTGAGACACAAAGTGCCGGGGAAGAGCAGGGACTGTTTTAAAGACCCGCTGGCGGTTTCCAGTGCTCCGTTCGACCTCGATTGCTTTCTGGAAATCCTGTTTTCCTCCGGGTGGCTTAAACAAAGACCTGCTTCGTGTCCCAGCAGCGGCAGCGTTGTCCTTCGCATCCCCCCGAGTCCCCGCACGCTTGCCCTCAGCATCCTCTGGGGCGAGTGGGATTCCCTCCCCTTTCCCAACGAACTACACCAAAGCGGGATTCCCTCCCCGCCTTTGGTTCTCGGTGACGCTGCCCGCGCAGCCTGGACGCTGACGCCTGGCCATTAGCGGTTTGCGTTTGGGCTAGCGAGCCTTGCGCTTGGGCGCCCTGGGTTAAGCCTCCATCAGCCGAGCTCCCCCGCGTCTGGTCTCCCCTCTCCCCCGGAGCCCCTGCCTCTGCCTCCTCGTCGGTGCTGCGACGAGCAGCGCCGGTGCCGCCTCGCCCGCCGGAGCAGGCACGTATCAGACGTGCAAGCGGGAGATATGAAGGCTGCCGGGAGCAAAGGGAATATTTGATCAGACGCCCTCCCGTCTCCCCTGTGCTCCGCTCTCCGGCCTCCCTCGGGGCTGGCACCTCGCTGCCTCTCGGCACTGCAGCCCCGCTCCGTCTGCGCGCCGGCGACGGCTTGGCAGCGGCTCCTCAGAATGGCAGCTGCACAGGAATTTCAGTAAGATGGAGAAGGCAACCTCCAGCCCGCGACTCTCCGCGTCCCTCCCTTCCCCTGCTCCGTTGCACCCTCTCTCTGCCTCCATCTCCTCTCCGCTGGATTTCTATGCCCGTGGTCAGCTTCCCGCTCTCTTCCCAGGCAGCACGTGGTCCCTTTGCCTGTCGCCATGACGGGAGATGCTGCCCAGCGCATCGGGGGGAGATGCATCCCAGTGCAGGGAGGGGGCCCTGGGGCTAAGCCTGCCTCCCACATCCCCCTGCATCTGCAGACATGCCCCTTATCCACGCTGTGCCCCGGCGTTCATGTTTTGCAGGCTTTGCCACACTTCCCAGAGGGGACGCTGGCTTCCTAGAGTCCTTTCAGCGAGTCCGGCAGAGGCACCAGTCCGGTGTGAGACTTCACACAGGCTGGGATGGTTTGGGTTTTTTTCCCAGCGCTGGAAAACGACCTTTCAAAGCAGGAGCGAGCTCCGGCCGCGGCGCAGCGTCCCAGGGCTCGCATCCATCCGCGCTCCAGCCCAGCGCCCAGGGGAGGGGGCGAAGCCGGCGGCGTTCCCAGAATGGCTCCCGCGTGACCCCCGGGTAACTCGCTCCCAGCCGGGGGGGCACGGTGCCCGGAGCGCCGCTCCGACGGGGACGTGGACCTGCCGAGGAGCCGGGCTCCTGCCTGCACCCGCCGGCCAGGCAGCCCTCGCCTGCAGCCCCAGGAGCTTTCCTTCCCCCGCTGCTCCCTGTCCGTAATCAGCCCGATTATGTCTGGATAATTTTCCCTTCTCTGGGTAACGCTGCTGTTGAGCAGGAACGAGGAGAATGGCGGTGTTTTTCTGTGACTAAGAAAAGGTGTACGTGGCCTTGATTGCAAATGAAAAATTAAGGCCCCGTGTCTTGCATTCATTCCCACTTGATTACACACCGGTACGTAAACAAATCTTCACCCTGTTGCCTGAGGGGTGTCGATGATCTACCTTTTCTTTCGCTCGCCTCTCCTCCAGCAAATCTATAATGCATTTAATCTTCACCAGTCACTCTCCCCAGTTTTTAAATGTCTAATTTGCTGCCGAGCGCAGCTCCAATTCTCTCTGTGCTGCCGCCTTAACTTTCTGGCTCGCGTTTGCCCGATTGCTTCTCTGCTTGGACGGAGACTCAGGAGCGCATCTGATGCTTCGGGGAGAGGGCCCGGCTGGGGGGCAGCGGCTCGCCGGCAGCGCTGTCCGAGGAAGTGCCTCGGTGCCCCGGGAGCCGACCCATTTGGCTCGTGCCGCGAGCAAGCTGCTTTCGAGCAAGGCTTGGCGAAACTTCACGGGTCGCTCCGCGGGTGCTCGGAGTCCCGCGGACTCTTCCAGGGGTACGGACTCCTTGGGCTTGCCTTATGAGGGCTAAAATTTGGGGTACTCTAGAACTAAAGAGAGTTGGAGCTGATGCCCTTCCGTCAACGGTGTGAGCCGTGCAGCGATTACGAACAGGGGCCACGGAAAGGCGTAGTGCCACCCCAGGAACACAGCTTTTAACGCTGCTGCTGCTGCTCTGGCATCTGCAAGGCCGGCCCGCCAGCCTGCAGAGCCCGGGCCAGGGCTATCAGCTACGCGCCTTACTGGTGTGCACAGGGGCAGCACCGGCTCTGCACTGGTTAGTGGGGTGGGCAGGCTGTTTTCTGCACCGAACGGGCAAATGGGTGGCTCCTCTCCCAGCCCACGCGCCCGTACCATTCCTTCTTGCCCGGAAAGCGTGCATGCTTAAGGCAAAGCGGCGGGATTGGTACGAGGGGAGGAAAACAGGGTTTCACGTGGGATGCACAGCAGTTCCCCAGGGCAGCAAGCGCTCCCCGTCTTCCCCGGCACAGGAACCACCTCTCCAGCATCGCCCCACCAGCGTTAGCCGAGGCGATGGTGTGGGCGCTGCTGGGGGATGCTGGAGCCGTGCCCTGCCTGCCTGCCTGCCCTCCCTCCTGCCTGCCCTGCCCCGGCCCCGGCCCCTGCCCCTGCCCAGCTGGGACCACTTCCCTCCCACACCTGAGGGTGCTTCATGCCCAGCCCTGGCAGCTGATGTGGTTGATGCAGGGATGGGGCTCTGCAGGTAAGGGTGATTTGGGGTGTGCCTGCATGGGTTCCTCCTCCATGGGTGTATGTATAAAGGCAAAGCTGGGCCCATTTCATTTGGAAAGCCAGCAAGTAGTGGGAGGGAAGTGGAATCTGCTGTGGCCTGGCCAGCACTGTATTCAACAGCTAGGTCACTGGGGTGCTTCAGCAGACAGTTGTGTGGTGCCATGAAGGGAAGCGAGGAGCAGGAGTTGCTGGGGATGTTCGGCCCCTTGCATGTGCGATGGAAGCTCCTTATGTTTTTATCAGTCCAGCTGGCAGTTTTCCCTCTTGGGACTAGCAGGGTTGAAAGCAGATCATGCAAAGCATGCCCATGAAAAGTCCTTGAGGTTTGGAGGAGCTGTTGTTGCTCGGCACACGGTAGCAAATGCAGTCACTCTGTCTACCTCAGCCTGTTTGTACCGTGTGTAAATTACGATTATTAGTGTACGGCCTTCTCTGCAACAGAGGCCGTCTTGCGACTCCGCCTGATGAGAACAGTTTGCTGCCCCCTCTAAGCTGTTTTAGCCTCTGTGCTGTCTCTGGAGCGTCTGATTCCCCACCACGGGTCACCGGCCGCCTCCAACCGCAGCTCTGGGCCGGCTGCTGACCAGGGCGAGCGGCGATGCGGCTTCTAAACCAGAAGTCTACCCGGGGCTAGAAGGAGAATATTTGGGGCAATTTTTTCTTGTGCATGCCTTTCTGGTCAAACAGGAGAAGCGCTCTCCCCTTGCCCCTGTGTGTGTAAAGCTTGCTCAGAACCTCCAGGCAGCGGCCATGCTCGCCCCAGCCTCGGCACAACGTGCTTCTCTCCTGCGGAGCTACCGGCTGGCTCGAGTTGCTCCAAGCACGCGGGACCGGAGCGGGCCAGGAGCGGGATTTTCCCCCTCTTGCCAAGGGCTGTCCCTTTGGCTGAGCAACGTGGGGGCCCTGGCCGTGGGGGCGCTGCGCTCCCGCGGGGTGTGGGGAAGGCTGCTGGGGTGATGGCGGGGCTGCGGGGGCAGAAGCCGCCACCTCCCAGGGCAGGGTGACGCCGCGCGGGCGTTCAGCTTCTCGCCGGTTCCACCAAGATCTCTCGGGAGGTGATGTCTGTCCTGAGACCTCATGTCTCAGACGCATCTGTGAGGCGAGTCTGCTTGGAGCAAAATGTAATCAGATGATCAAACTCGCCATAAAACTTGTAAGACATCCTGCACATCTCTCTCTGTGTGTGTGTATATATATATAAAGCTGCTTTTTTTATACTCTGTTGAGGTCCAAGGCTTTTCCTTCTACTAGCTTTCATCTCGTCATGACTCCTACAATATTTACTCTTTATCAGAAACTGTAAGCCTTGTATTTATTTTATGGGTCACTTGTTCATCCTTTTCCCTTGATGTTCTCGCTGGCGCTGGATAGTGTGGAGGGAGCAAAAAAAAAACGAGGAGGGGAAAAAAAAGAAGCGCTGCTTCTTTCTGCCCGTCAACATTTGCCCAAATGACGGGCAAGCCAGATCAGAGCTCTGAAGGCTAATAGCAGGCAGATCCGTCTGGCAGAGAGCAAACGGCTGCGTGAGAGGGACGTTGGAAATTTCCATCCCCAGCCAAGTGCCTGGGGAGGACGGGAAGATGGCAATCGGGGCTCGCGTCAGGCTGCCGCGCTCCTCTCTCTGCATCGAGCTGTTGCTCCCAGGGAGGGCTAAGGCTGTCGGAGAAGCTGGAACTCGGACACCCGCATCGCCGTCGATGCAGCCGTGGCCTCCGCCGGCCCGAGCGCGGCATCGGGGTCCTGAGCAGGTGGGGGGCTGCGGGTGGTACGCGGTGAGCCCGGGCTTCCGAAGAAAGTTTGGAGCTTTGAAAGTCCCAATGTCTGACTGAAAGGCGAGATACCCGCTGCTCCCATTGTCGTCTTTGCTATCTAGAAAGTCTTCGCTCAGAACTGAGATGAATAAAAGATTAGTGTTACGGGGGAGAGACAGCGCCGAAGGTGAAGGTGATCCACTGAATTTACTATATACGCTGCAGAGACATAAATCAGGAGGAGATAAGTGCTACCCAGGCATCCCAAATCTCTTTTAAAGATCCCCCGTGCAGCCTTGGGTCCTTCTTGGGCTGCAGAGGAAGAAGCAGGCGGGGGAGCATCCCCCAGAGGCTTCCCACCCTCTCCTGGGCGGCCGGCTCGGGGGTGGCGCACGAGGGGGCCGGGACCCAGGAGCTGCTGCCGGGCTGGGGACGTGGAAGGAGCGATGGTGTATTATTTGGGGATAGAGAGGTGCTTACGGGTTTTTTAGATCCTATGTGGTTGAAAGGCAATGAATATTTCATGTCTAAAGCACTATCTGAAGCATGGGCAGGCAAAGACTCTTTTTTTTCTTTTTTCCCCCTGCCCCTTGCTCCTTTTTTTTTTTCCCACCCCAAGTCAGAAGGAAATCTGTCAAAACATTTATCAGAAGTCTGTATAAACTGGCTAAGTGCTGCAAAGAGCTAATCTGCGCAGAGCTAACGCGAAGGAACAAAGTCACCACAGACTTGCCGCAGGCACTCCCGATAAGGTTTTATCACAGGGAATTCAGGTGAAACATGAACCGCCTCTGGAAAGCAGGATGCAAATGCGTTGCTTTAAAACAGGGACGCCTTGGGGAGCCATCCGATTGTCGGGGAAGGGAAGAGCGGGGCTCCCCACCAAGGTCACGGGCTGCCGGGCAGCGCGGCCGTGCCTGGGGAGCGGCGAGGGGTGGCTGGGGCGCCGTGCCGTGCCTGCCCGACGGCGCAGAGCGTCTCCTCCGAAGCGAGCCGCGCGCCCGGGTGGCAACGGCAGATACAAGAGAGCAGTGGGAGAGGGATGCTGCCTGCGCACGCGTCCGACGGCGCGGGATGCTGTGCTGTTTTCTTCACCGGTAACTATTTCGGTCGTGTTTCCAGCGTACAAAAGGCCGGGGTGCTGGTGCTGTGCCCAGCTGCGTGCCACAGAAGGGAAAGGAGGATCTGGAGAGCCTGGGGCAGCAGGAGAGTTGTGTTCTGCAGAAGGTATTTAGTGGGGTGTCACAGTAAATGAAATATAAGCACCAAGAGGGTGTTGTACACGCTCCGGCTTGCGTCTTTATGGTGAAGTTTATTACAGACCTGTTGCAGTTTTGTGTCTCTTAAAAGTAGTCGTGATTCCGTCTCTCAACTGAAATACGTATCGCTGAGCATCCCTGCTAACAGCCAGCGCCCCTTTCCGTCGGCTGACGGCGTCTGGCTCCCCGTTCCTGACACAGATCCACTTGCAAGTAAGATCACCCTGATCATCTGCCTTTACGAGCCTCGGGGAACCTCTGGGCGATTTCATATTTGACCCAAAATGTAAATAGCCTAATTGGTGTACTGTTGGACCTGGCTGGGAAGCCCCTTGCTCAGGAGGAGAAGTCTCTTGCTCCCCCGTCAATTAATCTTGGGCTGCGGGAGGCTGGAGCTCACCTATCGGTGGGAAGATTGGCAGCTTGTCAAATGGCACGGAAGAAGAAGAACCGAAGCAGTCGGGTAGGGGAAGGGGGAAGAAAGCTGTGCCGCAGAGAGGCTGGACCCGGCGGGTGCGAGCCCCTCTCCCTGCCCTGCGGCGCCCCGTAACGCCCTCCCCAGTCTTCCCACGCTCTCCTGCGGCTCCCACGCGCCCAAAGCGGCGCCCGGGGTAACGCGGTGCTGCGGCTTCCACATCGCTTCAGACTCGGTATAAATGACAGCGCAGCTCATGCGAGCGGCCCGGTGCTGCTGCTTAGAGCAGGAGAGCTGACGGTAGCTCTGCTGCGCCACTTGCAGCGTATTTCCTTCCTTCCTTCCCTCCCCCGTAACGCGTGAGCTTTTGCCGTTACCAGTGACCCCCGAGGGGACGCGGTCCGCACAGGGCTGCCGGACCTGCCGGGAACGGTGAAGCAAGGCCAGGAGCCCGGAGCTCCGCAGGGCTGTCCCTGTGGCTTCTGGCTCCGATGCAAGCCGCTTTGCTTCCGCTTCGCTTTCCACTGGAAGAAAGGCTCCCTCGGGAGCACGGCGTGCCTCCGCCTGACACTGAGTTAGAAGGAAGGTGTTTCCTCTGCGCCGGGTGCAACTTGGATGCAGGGAAGAGCCCGGGCTGGAGCGTGCCGTGCGTGATAGCCGGGTCCGTTCCTGCAGCGTCCCTTGAGGTCCCCTCCCTGCGCCCTCCCTCTCCGAAGGTGGTGAGCTCGTTTGTCCTTTGCGTTCTCCTGCCGGCTGTCACCCTTCGCTGTCTTTGCACTCGACCTGCGTGGAGAAGTGGGCAGGCGCCTCGGGAAGATGGCGCGCTGGAAAGCAGGCGCTGTACAGCCCGTTGGTTTTCTGATTTGCATCGCACGTAGAAGCTGGAGTCGGGGCTGCCGGCGCTGGGTAGCGGGCCGCGGCAGCGGGGCTGTGCAGGCTGCCTCCACAGCGCTTGCTCGTGATCATCCCCGCTCACGCTGCAGGGCAGCACGGTCCTCCCTGGGCCGCTGCGTCCCCTCTGCTGGGCTTCCAGCCAGGCTGGGGAGCCTTTTGCAGCTCCCTCCTTGCACTTCGCATCCTCGTCGTCGGCGCGCCTGCTTGCCGTCGCCTTCCGAGCTCGCAAAGCTCCTCACGCGCGGCACCCTCCGGCTGTGCTGGTGCCGAGGGGAGCGCCCGAGGGTGGGTGCCCTGAGTGGAGCCTGTCGGCATCCTGGACTACGCGGGCTATCGGTGGGCTGAGCGGATCCTCCCGGGAAGATCGGAGACGCCCACGCGCATCCCAGGCTTTACTCTTGACATCCCCCAAAGCAGCGAGCGGGCTGGCCCTGCACGCTTCGTTTTCTTTTAAGAGATCCAGGGCAGTGTAGCACGAGCTGGAATAACAGTCCAAGAGTTGTCTGGAGACAACTAGCCCAGATACAGCGGAGAGACAACATTTTACAACCTCATTTAAGCGAACACAATGAGAGGGCTCTTGGGTAGGAGGAGAATTAATTAATCTCATTCCTACGTAGATACTTTTAATTAAATGAAAGTGCATCGTCCTTTTTAAAAAAAGAAAAGTATGTGGAAAAGAGCCCGCGCCTTTGTACGAGTTTGCCTAGCGGGAGGAGGACGGGGGGAGTGAGACTTTCCTCTTTTTTTTGAGTTTTTTCAAGAGGAACGTGCAGCAGAGCAGGAGAGGTCCGTTTTGTGAGAGCGTGCGCTGAACTTCCCCTCCCTTGCATCCCCCCGTGTGCGATGCAGCCCGACGCAGGGAGCACAGTGATGGACGCAGGAGGCTCCCTGGGCGTGCTAGAGGATGCAGAGGAGCGAGGCATCTTCCTTCCACGGTGTCCGCTCAGGAGTACCTCCCAGGCGAGGTCTCCGGAGGCACGAGGAAGAAAGGCGACGACGACTCGGTTTCCACATCTGTGCCATGGAGATGGCAGTGACAGTGCTGCCTGACTCGAAACAAAGTCAGCTATCCAGAACCTCTGCCAAAACCCCTTGCTGGCCACTTAGGCTTCGGGTAACTGCTACCTGAAACATCGGAGGAAAGCAGAACTGAAAGGTCCATTTTATTTTCTGCGCTGAAACTGAATTCCCTCCCGCATCCCGAGTCCCCAGAGCTCCCAGCTTCTCGAGAGCGATCTGCATCCTTGGGGCAGCAATATCAAGGAAGGCGAAGCTTTACCTCCTGCTTATTGCCCAGCTCCCTGAAGAAATCAGCAATGATCCCCCGACGCCTGGAAAGCCCAACCACCAGCAGGTGACAGATAGGCTCCGTTAGCTATTTCTGGGGTGCTGGGCTTTGCCAGGCACGGTGAATTCAGCCAGACGCTGCTCCATTTTCCCCCAGCCCTTGCTTAAAATATGAAGAAGATAAACAAGGAAGGGGAGTTCTGTTTGGTGGTTTGTGAGAGCGCCTTTCCCCACAGCCCTCTCCGGGGGAAGCAGCTCTTATCGAATACAGTTGGTATATTTTTCCCTCTTGGATTTAACAGGGGACAGAATAAAGATGGAAAAGCTACCGCGATTTGCCGGGCTGAGCGCGTGGCCAAAAGCGAGCCGTTCCGCCGCAGGCTGCGCCTGGCTCTCGGCTCCATCGCCCTCCTGCTTTGGGGCTGGCAAGGAGAGGAAGGTCCCCCCGTACCCGCCCCGGGGGTGCTCGGACCCTCGGGGAGGGGAGGAAAGGCGCTTTTCTTGTGAGCTTCTCGGGGAGGCTTCTCCCCGTGCCGCTCTCCCTGTGGGATGGCTCCGCGCGTGCTGGGAGAGCCGGCGCGGGGATGGGGTCTCGGCACGGCTGCATCTTCGAAACGGGCTGGGTTTTGGACGCGCTCCTGCTTCTCCGCTCGCTTTCTTGCCTTCTCTGCGTCTCACTCTGCCTTCCTCTCCCTTCAGTGATCCCTTACCCTGGTAGCTTGCCCCCACTCATCCGCGAAACCTATTTAACATCAGGAAACGCTGTCAAGCGTGGAGAGCTGACAAAATCAGGGACTGTTCAGGCAGCAGCAGCTAGATGTGCTGACTGCATTTTCACAGCTCAAATTATATTGTGCTGCAGCTGAGGCTGAAAGGGAAGCGAGGCGGTATCCAGGGGAGAGGAGTGAAATTCAATAAGAGAGGCGCGAGGTCTCCGGGAGCGGCGCGCGGTGCTTTCTGGACGCTGCCGGCGCTTGCCCGTCGCGCTCTGCCACAGAGCCCTTATCGCTGACCACGTTTCGCTGCAGCCTTTTCGGCCCTTAGTAGGGAAGGAGGTGACGGGGCTTCTTTGGGACGCGGGGAGCTGCCGTGGCCGGAGCCCTCCCCGCTGCTGTGTGGCACCGGTGCCTGCCAAACCTACCGCTTGCGAGCGCCTCGCCAAAAGCGGATGCCACCGTTGGAGTGCGGGTGCATCGTTCCACCTTCCAAAAGTGTAATGTAATTTTCCTGACCGGAACACTCCGATCTGTGGGCGGGTGGGTTCCCACCCACCTGCCTTACTGCTCCAGCAGGCTTGGCCTGCTTTCCAAGGACCCCGTCGTGCTTTAGGTTATCTCCCCGGCTGCAGCAGCCCCTCGGGGTCTCTGAGAGATCCCGAGTGAGGAGGGTGAGCGGCTTTGCTCTGCTGCAGGGAGTGAGAAATGGCTCGTTCCCCTCCCTGCCTGCCGAGGGTCACCCAGCCAGGCGAAGACGAGCCCCAGCTGAAGATGGGGTGGCTCCTTCCCAATGCTGCAAGTGCATCTGTTTGCCTGGTTCGTAGCTCTGTCCGAAATCCGTCGGACAGACAGTTTGGCGGGCGGGCAGGGTGTCTTCTGCAATGCATCTGTGCCAGCTGTTTGCGACCCGCGGTTTCGGAGCCTGCGACGGCTCCTGCTGCGCCGTCGTTATTTCCCGGCCAGATGACGAAACCGCTGTCGAGAGAGCGGAGATCAGCAAAAGCTGAGTCTCCGCAGATTTGGCAAACACTTGCGTGAGCTTCACGGCTCATCTGAATATTTGCTGGTAACATATGGCACCCGATCAGGACGCTGAAGTTGAGCTTAAATATCGCGGTGAGAGAAGTAGTACGGAAACCAAAGCAGGATGCTTGCAGTTATGTTAAAGAACCTGGCTTATCGCGTTAACTCGGGAGCCCACCGGGTGGTTCAGGGGACTGCATTTCCCAGCCAAAAAGCTGGTTATGGCACGCTCCATCTCTTCTGAGAGCGCGGCGTTATTGCCCGCTCCGATTTCAGCAGGGAAATGGGCTTGTTTATTGTGCGGAGCTGCTGGAATCGATCTGCCCCTCTGAAGAGGCCGTGATTGCCGGGCGTGATGCGGAGCGGTCGGTGCGGAGAGGCCCGGACCTTCGGAGAGCTGTTAACGCACGCGACCCGCGTTAAGAAGGCACTCGACTTTTCTGTAGAACACGGAGCCGGCAGCATCAGGGTCGGTAGTTACTCTAGCTTTGTGGGGGTTGTTTTATTAGGAGAAGTGAAAACATCGGTCGCTTCTGCTCCCACAGAAAGGTCGTGAGAGGTGGGACGCCCTACCGGGCAGCAATTGGGAAAAGGCATCTGCCGATGCTCTGTGTAACTACGCAGGGCAACTAGCCGGGGAAACCGAAATGCCACGAGCGTCGACACGTCCCCTGCGCGCACTCGGGTTCCTCTCGCTGTGCGTTGCCGCCTCCTCCCTTTTCCCTGTCTCTGCAAAGAGTTTCTGCTGGTGCGAGGGCATGAGCGGTCCCAGGTGCCGGCCCCCGGGGATCCGCCTCGCCTTTGGTCGCGGACTTTCGGGCTCGTTCGGTACAACTACTTGCGCATTGCCGTGGTATGGCGGCGCTTGGCACCGAGGACTGTGGCTGCTGGACCCTGTCCGTGGGTGAGCAGGGATGGAAGATAATTCTTCGTCCTCACTCGTTTGGGAGCCGGGGTTTTGTTCCCGTCTTTGTCTTCGGGGTTGTTGTACCGGCCGCGGAGCTCAAGGAACGCGTTCAGCTTTTCCCCAGGACTGAAAATAGCATTGCTTTATTATCCTGTCATGTTTTGGTGAAAGGTGGGAACGCGGGTCTCCGCAGCCACCCCTCGGAGTGACAGGATGCTAATGAATTGAGAAATGGCTGCGGACTCTGCTGCCCGCATCACATCTTCATTAGCATCCTTCTCCCGGAGACCGCTGTGATTAACGCTGTCACCACAAACAGGAAACGAATGAATAATAATCGCCCGTCTATTGGAAAGCGCTGCCGGCGCTGCTCCAGCGATGGCACCTCTTGCACAGCAGCGAGCGGGGACCCCGTGGAGAACCTCCAGCCGCAGGTTAGATCCTTCCAGGTCGCCTTCATTAGTGTCCATTAAGCAGCTGCTGGCTCTTTAGCTGTGGCTGGAATGTCCTTTTTGGCTTGGGTTAGAGCGAGGGGGAATTAATGACCGCTCTGCTGGAAAAAAAACTCGGGACCTTGGGGCTGCTTTGTGCGTCCAGCGAGCGGTCTCATGAAACATCTGCACTACCCCAGACGCGGGCGAGGGCTGAGCTCCCCTAAACTGAACCGGCTGGGTTATAGGGAGCCTGTCGCAAAGGCATAGATAGGGGAGAGCCCCTACCCGATCTATAGCGGGGGAAATGCCATCACACCGTGAACGCTGGCCGGCCGGGAGTTACCTAAGCTCTACAGGGAGGAAGCCTCCAGCCTAACCACCGCTTCAGCCCGTGTGTCCTGCAGCCCGCCGAAAAGCGTCGCCGGCGCCTCCTTGGGTCGCAAGCTCCTCGAGCCGAGAGTTTCCAGTCCCTCCGGGACGTGGAGGTCTGCATTTCCGATGCCGACGTCTGGACTTGTTTGAAGTCGGGCGAGAGAGAGGGGCGCTTTTGGGACGCGCATCGTCCCGCTTCAGTGCAGGCGTCGAATACGTGGCGTGGGTGTTTCTCCGCTGACTAAGGCGGCGGCTCGGACGCGGGTTCTGGGGCTGCGGACGGTCCTGCTGCCGCTTCCCGGACCAGCCTCATCACGCCGGCTCCCAGCAGCGCCGCGGTTCAAGACAAACCCGCCGTAAACTGTGAGAGAAGGCAGCTCGAGCTTCAGGCTCCGGGTGCTCTCATCCCCCACATCCAAGAGCCTCGGCGTCCCGCTGCGGGCTGGGCGGAGGGGCCCGCCACACGTCTCTCGCTTCCACGAGGAGCTTTCTGTTACGCCGCTGAGTCAAAGCTCCGAGTTGTTATACAGGCGCCGTGCCGTGCGTGTGGTGAGCGACTCGAGAGGCGAGGGGAATGGAGTCACTTCTAATGTGCCGGCACCTGCTTCTTTGAAGTGCACTGAGCAGGGAAAAATCCCGTCGTACGAAGGAGGCTGCAGTTGCATAAAACTGAGAAACTCGCGGAGGTCAAAAGAATAAATTACTGTAATTTTTAGGCTTTTGTGGGTTGTTTATCTTCCCCGTTTTCAAGTCAATCTAATCAAATGCGGATTTGCCACAATCACAGCTCATGCTAACCTTCACCTGGAGGGTATTAATATGCATGACGCTCGTTAAGTGTTTGTTTAATTTTTATTTATGGAAACCAGAAGCTGCTAAGTGTAGCTGAGCTGGATGCCAGGGCGTGTGCGGAAGACTTGCTGGACCGGGAAGCCAAAGCAGCCAGCGCGCTGCTGCGTGGGTCCTGCCGGGGGACGCTCGGTCCCGGCAGCGCCTCGGTCGGAGCGCGCGGTCAGCCCGCGGGATTCGGGGCGTCCCCCGGGTCACCCCGCAGCTGGCGGAGGAGGCAAGCCCAGAAAACTTCCCAGTCCCCGATCTGACAGTCCTACACAGAGGAGGAGACCTCAAATATGGTTGTTTTCCTTTGGGTAGCCTTACTGGAATGCCGAATCAGGTCGGAGCCTCCCGGCCCCGTGCACGTGCATCGCCAGGCCTGACCTGGCCGAAAGCTGACGGCTGAAAAAGGCAACTGGGAACATTATCACCCTCATCGCGCGGGAGGTCGGCCGGGATGCAGAGGAACAAAGGGGCTTGCTTCAAGCCACAGACGGTCTCTGGCACAGCGGACGCTAAACCAGTCCAGATTTCCCGCGTCAAGCAGCGTCCTTAGCCCAAGCACAAAGCAGCCGCCGAGGGAGCTGGGGTGTTCGGGGGTTTCACTTTGCCATGCAAAGCCCCGGACTTGGCCGGGAGCATCGTGTGGCATCGGGCAGGGGCCGCTGCGGGCCGACAGCTTGCTGCCGCATGGCCGAGGCAGCGTTTGCTGGCGGCTTCCGTCGGCAGGCAGGCTCTGCTGGGTCCGCGGTTGCTCCAGGCGCTTGCTCGGGGGGAAGCTGCTGCCTGTACGAACCGCAGCTGGGTTGGAAGGGGGGGAAAAAGGGAAAAAGGGTTGTTCTTGGCGGGCTGCTGTTCGCTGCAGCCTCTGTGGAGAACAGCAGCACGCGGGGAGGACGGGGCTGCGCGCTGGCACGGGACGAGCCGGGGGCCGCTCGTCTTTTCCCTCGGCTGTGGTGGTGGACGATGCGTGAGCAAGCGCCTCGGGCGCTTTGTCCGGGGTGTGTGAATCTCGGAGGCTCTGCTCTTTGATTTGCCAGAAAACGCACCGATAGCAGCAGCCTAAGGGCCAGATCCTGTGCTGGAGGTACACGATCCCTTTCCTCCCTCTTCCTCCTAGTGAGGACGGGAGCCTAAGGCTTGAAGTTTTCTTGTGAGTAGATATATGCGAGGGGATAAAAATACAATTATCCTCGTTTTTCAGGTAGGACGCTGAAGCGTCAGGCAGGGACAATCGCAGCCCCTTTCAGAGCCTGGAGGTTGCAGAGGCAGAGGGCCAGCCCTGACCTGAGGTTTGGAAAGCCCTGGACCAGGCGATGCTCCCCTGGAGCGGGTCCGCGTTCAGATGCTGGGCTCTGGTTTCGGTGCAAGCCCTCTCTGGTCGGGACCGACCGCGACGTGAGGCTTGGGGATGGATGAGTGGCTGCTCTCTGCATCTGCCTTGCCTCCAAAACAAGCAGAAGCTGGAGGAAGCTGGAACGCCCTCCTTCACGGTCAGGGCCAAGGGAAATACTTTTCTCAAGGCAGGCAAAGGAAAGCCGTGGGGTTTTCCCCAGCTCCTCCCCGGAGCAAGGCGTACCCCCGGGCTGGAGCACGCAGCACGGAGAGAAGCAGGGCCGCCAGACGCGCACTAACAAAACATCTCGGCCGTCAGAAGCGGAGTTTGCACTGATCTCTCGGCGGGCTACAGAGGTGGCAACGGGAGCACGCTGCTAAATAGAAACGCTGGACCCCCCAGCCCCGGATTAGTGTTTAATGATCTGAATCGTGTGTGCCATCCTTCAAACCTCGCGGAGATGTGCTCGCAGCTCGCTTAAACGGCGATGACGTTGTGTTCCTGGGAGAGAGCGAGAGGGAGGGGAGCTTTGTGATGGGGGATCTTCCTGCAAATGGCTCTTATTTTCAGAACTGGCATTTGGGAAGGGAAAAAGGGAGGAAAGGGCAGTATTTATTTTTAGCATATATTCTTAGCAAAGCTGCTCCGAGGTCTTTAGGCCGGAGGACAAGTCTCTCCGGGGCTCTATTCCTCGGAGACCTCTCGTGCCGGGATGCCGTAAGCATCGCCTCTGTGCTGGCGGCGCCCCGGCCGCCGCGTCTCAGGGAGGGTCCGAGAGCTGCGTTTCGTGGGGCTCAGGGTGGTTTGCACCCTCCCGGTGGGGTCCTGGAAGATGTCTGAATAATCAACAGACTGAAATAAGTGGAAATAAGCAGGGGGTTATCCCTCGAGCCCGAAACCGTGCAAGAAATCAGGTTACTGCAAGTCTCCCCCTCTGCCCCCCCTGTTGGTGTGGTTTTCTTCGGATGAAGGGCTATGCTGCCCCATGATTTCAGTTGAAGAGACGCCTTCCTAACGCGCGCCCCCGTGCCTGCGTGGTGACCGGCTCTTGGCATGTGCAGGGATTAACCTAACCCATAATGAACGCCCTCTCCTCCTTACCTCTGCAGCAAGTCTATAAATAATAATTTATCATTGACCTCCAATCTGTAGGCTTCAGTGAAAGGGACGGAACTGAATGTTTTTACAGCAGCCTGGGTGCGTTTCATCAGTCACTCCTCATCTTGGAACTGATTATAGAGTCAATATTTGCCCGGGTGCTCACTCCGATCTCGCTGGAGCAGCCGGCGGGCGGTGGTTCTGTCTGCCGTCGCCGGGATCGGGCACCTCGACCCTCGCACAATAGCAGCTGATGGCAACGCTGCTGATAGCAGCCAGCTCCCGCAACAAATCCAGAGAGCTGTCTCCTGGAAACCCTTAACGCATTCATAATACGAGTATTTATGTATCTGAAGTAAAAAAGGAAGGAAAAAAGCCTTAACCTTGGGGAGGGGGGAGCTCGGGGAGGGGAGAAAGGTTGCGGTGATTAAAGAAAGCTCTGTTCATTTGAGCGATATTAAATACGACGGGCATAATGACGACTGTGAGATCTGATAGAATAGAAAGAAGGCTGAAAATAAAGGGCTGGTATTTTTCCCTGATGTAACATAATGGTCACATTTTTCTTTCACAATGGTTTTTCTGAGATAAAGAACAAATTATACTGATTTGATTGCTACTTAGAAATACTTAAAAATTGAAAAAGACAGCAGGTGGGCATGGTTAGGAAGGATGGTTATTTTAGCATAACAGATGCATGCATAAAGCATTGCAGAGCCAATTTTTTAATCGCAAGACCCAAAAAAAAATTCCTTTGGAGCCTTTCTGTGCAAGCCGGGGGGGTACGTGGGGGGAGGAGGAGTGCGGTGGCACGGAGGAGGATGGCCCCTCTGCCACCGGCGCTTGTCGGGGCGCGGGACGAGCCACGGGAAGGGTCCTCGCGCCGACCGAGGGGTGACCTGGCGGGAAGTAAACCCAAGTGCGGACTTGCCGTTAGGGACTTCTCATTATCGCGACGTGGGTAAGCCAAGGCGGCGACCTGACCGCCTGGGGCAGCGAAAGCGGGACGTGGCGCAGCCCGGGGTGCCAGGCAGCGGGGGGTGAAGCCTCCTAAACCACAGCCCTGGCTGGATATTCTCCCAAATAGAAGTACGCGGTAATTTTTAATTATTCCCACAATTAAAAATAACTTGTTTACTCAGATTTAAGCAGTGCTAAATAAATACCTCTTAGAAATTACTTAGTAAACCGTAGTTACTTAATAAAAACACCATCTATAAAGCAAGTGCATCACTCGATTAATTAACGTTTAATTCCTGGAGATTACTACCAGTGCCTGGCCATCGCTCCAATTTGCTCCCAGAATGGACACGCTCGTTTACGACTCCAGATAAATTATTTCGGGGAGGGCTGTGGGCTGGCGTGGGCGGCGCGGCTCTGCGGCAGTGTCGCTGCTGGGACGGGGGGGCTCCCGTCCCAAGGAAAAGCGGATGCTGCTTCGCCCCCCGCCTCGGCGGGACCTCTCGGAGGCTGGTGATAGCGCCCGGTCGCGCACAGCGCGCGCCAAAGCAGCCCGGGCGAGCTGCTGTGCCGAAGCAAGGCGCTGAATGATGGGAGGGCAAAGCAAGCAGAGCCGAACAACAGCAGCCACCGTCGGAGCCAAAAATGTGAGCAGCCGAGTGCAAATAATGAAAGACAGCTGAGTTTTTCCTTCCCCCCAGAGGGGCCTTCTTACAATGCAGAAGGCGCCAGGCACGGGAAGAGCTGCCAAGTAGCCGAGAGCCGGCTGCGCTGCAGCGCCGGGGCCCTTGCTTATGCTGCGAAAGCTTTTGGGGGATTTGCGTGAATAATCCAGATAGGTGGCAAAACTGGCACAGCCTCGCTGGCGTACCGCAGCCTTAGCCCCGGTGCCGCTGGCCGAGCAGCGTGGCGGCTTAATTCGGGGCAGAGCTGGCGCCGCACGGCGCAGGGCTGCAAGGAGGGAGCCTTGCCGGCCAGGTCGCCCGTCCCCGAGCCCGGTGGCAGGGCTGCTGCCGCGGGCAGGGACAACGGCCACCGGGGCGGGCGGGACGGCGTAAGGCGCACGCGTTGATCTAGGGCCCCACGCCTAGGTCAGGGTTTGCTGTTCCGACGGTTCCTTCACTCTGTCAGAATGAATCCTCTGTTTCTTTATATTTCTTACTTTAAGATCTAAGAAAAGGTTCACAACTGTCGCGTCCGTCTGTAGCAGGTTCCAAGCAAAACGCCCGCTGTTCATTCTGACAGTCCCGCAAACAGCGCGAGACGAAAAGCCAAGGTAGAAGCAGAACCGTTTAATTCCAAAATTTTGCTTCTATAAAATCTTAAGGAAGTTTCATTTAGTGATAAAACATATTTTGCATTTCATCCTATTCCTAAAACCACCTCGGCTTCTCCTGGGATAGTAAATCGGAGTCTTATCTCCTTGTTGTAATGAACTCCTCCGTGCCCAAGGCTGCCTTCCGTAACCCCGGAGTAACCCTCCTACAAACCCTCGCAAGCCCTGCCTTGGAGGAAGGACCGTGCGGGCCCCGTGCTGACCCCGGTACGGCGCGCGTTCGCCCTGCCCCGGACGAGGGCAGCCCGGTGCGGCTGGCGCTGGGGTACGGTCCCCGTCCCGGGGGCTCGCGCGGCTCCCCTCCAGCCGGGATGCCCGAGCGCCGGCGCGGTGGGGAGCGTTCGTCCCGGGGAGGATCCCACAAAAGCGGAAGCGGCGAGTGAACATCCTGCGTTGCAGATTCTCCCCAGGTTATATGTATAATTTTAAGCCAGAAGGGACCCCTTGATTATCTAGCCTGGCCCCTGTTAAATATTAAACACACAATTCAATCAGTCGTGCTTCGTTTGAGCTTCTGTTTGGCGAAGGCGGGACGGTGTTTTATAAACTCAGCTTTCTTTTCAAAAAAAGCAAACCTTGCACCCGGGAGGTCCGAGCCGCTGCTGCGAGCCCTGCCCGCCGGCGAGCCCTGCTACCCGGTTTCGTTTCCAGCCTTGCGCAGGGCGCCCGAAGCGTTCCCCAGCAAGGCTCCGCGCTGGCCCGCGCCGCGCCAAGGAGAGGGTGCGCTGGCAGAAGCGGGGGTCCAGTCAGTTGGAAGAGCAAGCAGCACCCCAGCCGGGAGGGGACGAGAGGGAGACCCCCGTCCCCACGGAGCGGGGAGGAGAGCGGGCAGCGAGCCGCCGGCGCAGGGGCTTGCCTCCGGCGGGGGAGCAAACTCCCGGCGCGAGCAGGGGCGGCCAGGTTTCACGCGCGGCTCCCTCTCTTCTTCCCTTTTCTCCGTTTTCTTTTCCGAATCCCGCCTGTCCTGGGATTGCAGCCACTGGGGCCTCCTATGAAAGCATGGATTTGTCTGGCTTCTGTCTTTAATCCCGAATCTGTCAAGCCGGGTTAGATCTGATGGCGCCTGAAAGGTTTAGCAAATACGCAGTGACCAGAGCCTTTGCCGGGAATCAGGCGGAAGCCTGATCCGAAGGTAACGGCTTTTCCCGCAAGCCAGGAAGGCAGCGGGGCAGGCAGGAGGAGGAGAGCTCGGAGCAGCGCCTGCCTCGGCATGGGCGCCCTGCCCCGCGCGCCTTCGTTGACGCCTCTGCTCCGACCGCAGGGCAGAGCCCCCTCCCCGCGGGCCCCTCTCCCAGCGCCCACCCCTCCGCCCCGCAGGTGGAGCGGGGGCCCGGCGCGGTGGCCCCCCGTCCCTGGGGCTTCCCTCCCTCCGGCTCTCTGCTCCCGTCCCCCAGCCCAGCAGGGCTGCCCGGCGGTGGCTGACGGCTCCTCGCTGAGGGCAAATTATCCTCTCCCTTTCGGAAAATCCCTCCCAATAAAGCAGGCGGGAGCTGTCACTCCGGCTCCGGCTGCTTCCCGGGGGAAAGCCGCTGGGAAGAGTGTTAGGGTATCTGATTAAACGTTCATGCGAAAGATATAAACGCTTTGCGAAGAGATGCTTAAGCACTCAAAAGCTGGAGGGGGCAGGGGGCTGCGCGCCAGCCCCGCGAGGTCCCGCAGCCGGCCCTCTGCCCTGGCACCCCCGGCCGTCCCTGGGGCGCCGCTATCGCCGTGGGGTAACTCGGCTCCCCCTTGTACTTCTCCTTTGGTGTCGGGGGTGGCTCCTTTCTCGGCACCCCATGTTTTCTTCTCTTGCAGGATGCTGCAAACAGCAGACAGCTTGCTGCCTGCCGCGGTTAGCGCCGGCTTAATGGGCTCCCCGAGTTTTTATTAGCTGCCGACTTTCACCGTCTGCCTTCGCACGGCCTCGCGTGTTCGGAAGCGGGGCGAAGACCTTTGCGCTGCCGGAGGACAGCCTTTCCCTTCCAGGGAGGTGCAGGCTCGCGCCGGTAGCAGCCTGGCAGTCGTTCCTCGGGTCCTTGTCGCCAGCCCGGAGGTTTACGCGCCCGCTCCGGTTTCTTTGCTCGGAGCAGGTTCGTAAAGCGGTGCGTGCTGCGGCGGTTCTTTCTGTTGCGGGATGGGCCATGGCCAAAGGGGAGCTCCCTTATTCCCGCTGCTTTTTCCTTCCCCTTCGAAAGGGAAAAAAAAACATAAAAAGCAAAAAGAAAAGGCAGCAGCCCCCAAACATGATGCTGCCCGAGACAACTCTGCAGCGCGTAAAAAGAGCTGCCGGGAGGAGTTCCTGTGCGGTGAGGTATAGAGGAGCAAGAGCCAGGCTAGACCAGTGCGCTCCGAACGCCCGTCTCCTCCAGTTATATCATCCCCACCGAGACTTGGGATTCCTGCCTGGGACGGGGACCCCCGCGCTGTCTCAGCACCCCGGGCACGAGGAAGGCGTCGGGACGCGGGCAGGCGAGGCGCCTTTCTCACAGGGGCGATGCTTAATCCTCTTCTTTTTACCCTCCTTCCTTCCAGCTGTAGCCACCCAGGCTAGGATGGTGCTTTTAATTAAGTGAATATTACTGGTCATGTAATTGAAATTCAGTGTTAAACTCAAAAGCGATGAGCCTTGAAGGAAATTGCAGTGCTCACCTACACTCCTACCTTGTTCCTGCCACCTGAGCGAGGAGGAGTCACTTGCCCCTGGAAAAGGTCCAGCTTCGTCTCCAGTTCTGCTATGCCAGGGCTCGTCAATACTGTCTTTTAGTCTCTTTGTGCCCTTTTCCATAACACAACGTGCCCTGGAAAGTCAGCACAGCTGGTTTGGAGCAGTGGCGCTTGCTCTGCGCAGCTCCTACCCCTCGCTTTTGGCACGATGGTCCTGCTCCTGCAGCCCCCCTGCCCACCGGCAGCCTGGCGAGGGTCGCGGCGGCAGCCAAAGGCTGCGCGTTGTCGGCTGCGTTGCTTTTTTTCTTTCTTTTTTCTCCCCAAAATAGCAAGAATTGTCAAGACTCATCCGCTTCTTTCCTTTCCGACCCTCATCGGAAATATCAGCGTGGGCACAGGCAAACGGCGTCAATGTCTATCGGTGGACACGGCGCTTTCTGGCAAAGCCAGGGACGGGGACAGGAGGGGCTGGGGGGGCTGGAGCCTGGCTAACGCGCGCAAATGAGAGCAGAAATGAAGATGTATCCTTTCCCATCGCAGATAAACCGGGCTTTTTTCGTAAATTAAAGTAATTCGTTGCGCATCTCCAGACAAATATGTGCTTGTGCATCGTTATTAATACGGTCTCTGTTTTTAATTTGCTTTTTTGCTGCAGCTAATTACCTGTCAGGTAAAGAGTGATCTACTCCTTCAAGCGCACTGAGCAGCCGTTCCGGTAGCGGCAAAAGGGAGGGGAGATGCAGGGTGTTTCCAGACTGCTCTGAGCGGAGCCCGGTCCCCGGGTGACGCAGGCAGGGAAGGGGAGGCGTTGCTGGGCTCCAATACTGCAGATCCCCAACTGGGATGGCCTGGGCGACCCAGCTGGCTCCACGCAAACACCCTTCTCTCAGCAAAACCCCGGCGCTGCCCCAAAGCCTTCCGCCACGGAAACACGGGGTGGTTAGATACACGGCCCCAGTTTAAGCAGCAGCGGCTGTGAAAAGCCCGGCTGCTCTGACTGTGGCCGCACGATTCGTGTGCTTTCCGAGAAACGGTATCTTCTTTACTAGCAGGGGCTGTATCTCACCAGCCATCAGTAATTCCTTGATTCACCGTAAAGTTATTCGTCTCCCAGATGTTTGAATGTAGGGGGCATTGCAGGCAGGAGGGGACGGCTGCGGGCGGACGACAGATGCAGCAGAAGCGGGCCCGGTAACGCTGGACCTATCTCTCGGGCTCATCTTCGTGATGGATGGGGTTCATACAGCGCCCGCGTTTCACGCTCCCGCACAGATAAAACCCTCCGCACAGGGCGGGCAGGGCTAATTCGAATGTTTCGCATGGACCTCACCGGGGTCTGGTCTAAACAGGGACTGCAAACACGGACTGGAGCTGGCATCGCCAAGAAGCCTGGCCTGGGGAGGGGAGACGACGTGGAGGAGGTGGGGAAGAGGTGTCCTGAGCACCTCCGGGGCTTGCCAAGGAGGCGAGAAGGTTTGGGTGTGGGATCCGTGCAAGAGGGGGGACGCTGAGCTGCTGCCCGGCTGCGGAAGCCGTCGGCCGCCCATTGCTGACCCCTTCATCGGGGCGGTACGCTGCTGAGGTCCCCTGTTTTTAACGAGTTTTCTGGTTTCTCTCAGTGAGCCTGCTTGCTCGGCTGAGCCTTGGCGTAGATTCAAAAGCGTCCTTCATGTTTGTTTTCCCTGTCGTACGTTGGTTTACGTAGGGCTGATAAATGAATGAATAGCTGTTGCGAGGTACAAGTGGGTGCGTGCTAGATGATTATGAGCACATTAGCAGAATGAATTATGTATACAGTTATAAGAAATTATCGATCTGCTGGGTTCTAATCATGCAATTACTCATCAAATAATCTATTTCCCACGCGTTAACCCTTTGCAACCTGCTGCCAAGGGGCCTCCCGTATCAGTCGTGACAAGTGGAAGTAAGTGGTTTTCACGGGCATCGTGCTCGCTCTTCGGGATCTCGCGATAGGCTCTGCGCGTCCTGCAGGCACACAAATGCCGGCAGGTGAACAATGAGCCTCTCTAAGGCAAGCGATCCTCCTGACGCGCAGGATGGACGGCCCGCACGCTGCCGGGGCAGCGGGACAGTTGCACAAGCGCCCAGCAAGCCCTGCTGCCTCCTGCCTTGCCTTCCGCCGCCCGCGGCTGACGCACGCCTCCGCGCCGAGCTCGCTCGGAGTTTGCTGATGGAAACAGCTCCGGCGCCAGCCTCCGGAGACCCCGGGAGGTTTGTGTGGCTTTCAGCAGAATAACGCAATTCCTCATATTTTATTAACCATAATAACCACCAGTCTCTAGCCGTTAATGTATCCCCATCCAGATTTTTTTTTCCGGCTTCCCAGTTCCTTCAGCTCCTCGTACGGCGCTGGCAGGAAATAGGCTTTAGCGTAGTTTGGTCGGGGCGCTGCGAGCCTGCCGGCGCAGTCGGTACCGGGCACGGCGGGGCACGGGCAGCAGCACGCCCCGTGACCGCCGCCTGCGTGCCACGCCGCCGCCTCCCAGCGAGCTGCTCGCCTCTCGGCAGAAGGCTCCCAGCCCTGGCGCGTCCCTCGCACCCGCCTTAGGTCACGTTAAAAATCATAGAAACTATTTGAGAGATTTACTCACCATAAAAAATGCGTGACTGTTATGCCAAGTCGTCGCGTTTTCTGTCTTTTGCTTTAATGGGTGATAAAACTGATTGACTCTCCGGCTTTAGACGACTCCACAGAATATTAGTCGGGGCAGGATTGATTCCCCCCCACCCCTCTTTTTTTTTTGTGCAGCAGGCACCTGACGACTTGAAGTTACGAACTTTGAGTTAAATTATGAACCTTTTAGTTTTGCATTACGAGGAGTATCTGAAACCTGATTTGCTACATCAAACCACATTAGTTGTGTCATGTTATTTTCTAAAAACACATTTCGGAGAAATAACTCCAATCTGTGTTGCATTTTATAGAGCAAAATAATTGAATGGCGGCTGTTTGTAATTTTAGCAATCTCTTAACCTTAATCATATTTAATGGCTTTTCTCTTCAGGCTAACAGGAGGGAAAAAAACATATTTCAGCTCCATTATATACCAGCACTACAGTAATGCACTCCCGGCTCTGGCAGGCACTGTAAATTCCTGCTTTCTGAATTGTTGGTTCAGGACAATCATTCAGCAGGGAATTACTTTCTCATCTACGAAATAAATGAGATGTTAAACTAGTTTTCTGCTTCCTGCGGTAGGAACGGGGCGGCGTGCGGACCCGCGGAAGGCGAAAACAAGCGCCCGGCCCCTGGCCTGTCAATAGGGAGCGCGCGGAAAGGGACCGGGGGCGAGGCGGTCGATGGCTTTTCTCGGCAAAAGAAATAAATCAGGCAAAATCAAAGCTGACACAGAGAGAGAGACGTGCTCGCCGACGTGGCGTCGGTGAGCCGGGACGGTGCCCGGCACCGCGCCGGCTCGTGCACAGGAGCAGAGGGAGCGTGGCTCCAACGGCGGCGAGGTGCCGGTGCTCACCGCGGGGACGCGGCGAGGGGTGCGCGGCGCTTCTGGCCCCTTCGCTTGCGCCGGGGCTGGGTGTCTCGCTCCAGCATCCCTGGCACGCACCCACGGGATGCCGATGGATGCCGGCAGCCGCCAGCAGCAGGGTGAGCCCGCTCTGCGCTCACCGTGCCAAGAGGAGCCACGCTGCCGAGAAACCCGCTCGTCTCCCGTTATAAATGGGGCTGGCCAGTTTTAATCGTCCCGAGAGGAAGGTTTCTGAGGCTGGGGGTGTTTCAGCCCAGTCCCAGAGCCCGGGGCTGCACAAGCCCGGAGGTCTACCCCCGCCACGCTCGACTTTGCCCAGCAGCTTTGCACAAGGGAGAATCAAAATCGTAAGTGATGGAGTCGCTCTTTGCTGCTGGGCTTAGAAACCAGCGCGTCTCGGACAGGCTTTGGGAAAAGCCAGGAAAGGACAGAAATCCTTAGGGCGGCACTTGTCGGGGCGATGAAGGGTTTCACTTTGGGGTTGTTTGTATGGTTTTTTACACAGCTGACTGAGTCAAAAACACTTCCCTGGTGTTACTAATTAAAATTTCAATTGCCTTGGTAATTGAAATACGTTTCAAGGACAAGCGTATGGAACCTCTTGGTAACGCGTGACACTTGCCCGGCTGGTTTTCGATGGACTTACCCCAAAATAGCGCAAGGAGCCGGCGGCGCACGTGCGAGCGGTGAGGTTCCCAGGGTCTGCAAAACGGCCGGCCGCCTTCGGCGCGGGCGAGCCCCGGGAGCGGCCGTGGAGGTGCCTATAGGTGCGGTCGGTTTCTATGTATTGAGGTCGTGGGCGCGTCCGGACTGCGGGGATCCCTTTGGGCGCCAGAAGCACCCTGTTAAAGCGGGAGCAAGAGCAGGGGAATATTCAGAGCACAAACCAGCCAAAGTGCCGCTTCTCCAGCGGCCGCCGCTGCCTGGACGGACGCCTGGTGAAATATCTGGCTGTCACTTTGGAGCCTGGGTAAGGATGGAAGAGGAATTAACTTAATGGCTGGTATGTGTGGGCCAGGTGCCCCTGCCCTTTGCTTGCACTCCTGTGCTGCGGGCAGCTCTGCTGAGAGCTGCTGTGCCACCGGGAGGAATAAACAACCATTATATCTCGGTGTGAGTGAGGCGGTTAATTTTTCCCCGTCGGAGCTCTGTTCCTCCGAAACTCTCTCCCATTATGCTCATGAAAAATATTTTAGTATAATTACGGATACCGGTCCAGGCAGCAAAGGGAAGGCACCATGGTGATTAACTCGGTGTGTGTGAGAGAGGTCACCTTCCCTCGCCCTGGCACGGAAGAAAAAAGCCCCTCTTCTTCCCCCCGCCGCCCCCCCAAGACATGCTGGAACTGCACGGGCGACAGGGCAATATCCATGACAATACGCAGAATTTGTATGAGATGGCAAACCTGCAAAGAGTGAGAGAAATTCCCCTGGTTTTCTGGCTTCTCTCAGTTGGACTATTAATGCCGGTTTAAGAGAGTCCTTTATATTCCGTGTCTACAGATGGACTTTTTTTTTTTAAATGACAGCATTAAAAAGGAAGACTCCTCCTGACACCCCCGGCTTCTGGCTCCCATCAGGGCAAGCTGCTAAGGAGGTCTTTGATATATCATACCTGGTTCTGATGGCTCCTGAAATCAATCCGTACCATGGAGAAGTCAATAAACAGATCCGGCGCCACGCCGTGTCCCATGAGGCTCTGACAGGCGCCTTGGGACCAAGGTCAGGGTCCCCAAGGAGAAGTGGCTTGGGAGGGATGGAGAGCGCCCAAACCAGATGCAGCCCCTGCGCTTCAGCTGCGGGACGTTCCTCTCTCCTGAGCCTTCTGAGCGCATCATGTTTGAGACCCTCGGGACAAGAAGGACATGGAGGGGCTGGAGTGTGTCCAGGGAAGGGCAGCGGGGCTGGGGAAGGGTCTGGAGCACAAGTGTGCTGGGGGGCGGCTGAGGGAGCTGGGGGGGCTCAGCCTGGAGAAGAGGAGGCTGAGGGGAGCCGTCATCACTCTCTGCAGCTGCCTGAGAGGAGGCTGTGGGGAGGGGGGTCGGTCTCTTCTCCCAAGGAACCAGCAATGGGACGAGAGGAAACGGCCCCAAGCTGCGTCAGGGGAGGGTTAGGTTGGGTATTAGGAACCATTTCTTCACTGCAGGAGTGGTCAGGCACTGGAACAGGCTGCCCAGAGAGGTGGGGGAGTCACTGTCCCTGGGGGTGTTTAAAAGACATGTAGACGGGGCACTTCAGGGCTTGGTTTAGGACCCCTGGGGGTGTTGGGTTGACGGTTGGACTGGATGATCCTAGAGGTCTTTTCCAACCTTAATAATTCTATGCATGGCAGGCTCAGCCTTAAACATACCCAAGTGACTTAGGGAAGGGCTAGCCAGAACTGAGGGGAGGCAAATGCTCGAAACTTCTAGGTTTCTTTTTTCCCTAAAAGGTTGAAATTTTGGAAGCCGGCTCACATATATGAAAATCCTCTTCTTTGAAGAAAACTCTTCCTTGCAAAGGAAAAATCATTTTGTGGTGCACTGCATGCTGCAAATGAAGTCCTGCTTTGCTAAAGGGAGGCACTTGGAGAGGCGAGGCGAGGGTGCTCACCCGCTCCCTCCCAGCCGGGCTGGCTCAAGGGCTTTCTCACCTCCCGCTCGTGCCGCGCAGCCAGCAAAGGGAGCCTGAGCTGGGCCCGGCTGCAGGGGGCACGTTGAGCATGACGGTCCTTGACAAAGGAGCCCGCACCCCTTCATGCTCGGCAGCGTCTGAGGCTGTGCTGGAGGAGAAAGATAATTGCCTTTTTATTCATTTCAATAGCATCGTGAAACATTAGAATTGGGTTTGGTTGGTCACACGGGAGTGTCATCCATCAGTAACTCGGTGCACGAGAGCACGCCGGAGAGTTTCTCCCACTGCAGGCAGAAGGCATTATTAAAGAAACTAATCATTAAAAAAAATAGTACAAATAACCTAGTTGTCTGGTGAGCCTAATGGCTTTATTTTCCCATTCTCCGGCATAATGAGAGCAGTCTGGGCTGCTTGAATCTGCCTCTCCCAGAGCCTAATTGTTTTTAAATGTCTTTGCTAACCACTTCACATAGAGCCCATAAATCTGGTTTTGGGTAACTGAGAGCCAGGCTTCCGAGCTCCCTTTTAGGATGACACGTTTGCGCGTTAATTAAAAACACGCTTAGGAAGACGTAATCCTTCAGTCCTTAAACGCGCGGTCGTTGGCTGCGCCGGAGCGGAGGCCGGGGGCCGGGTCTCTGTCGGCGGCCGCCGAGAGCGATACGAGCTATCCCCCGCAGCAGCGGCCGCCTGCGGGGGCTCGGCACGACGGACGGGCCCCAGCACGCGCCAAGGCGTTGTGTTCCTGGCTGCCACGTATCTGCCCCTCGCTTCAGAGAAGCCTTCGGAGACTCGGTGCTCGCAGTTTGTTGTCCTCCCCGCCGTTCCATCACAGTTATGACGACAGAGGAGGTGGTTTTATTTGATGGCGCCCTATGGCACGGCCGCAAGGCTCCTCTGGCTCCTCGCTATTCCCAGAAAGGTTCTTTCCTAGAAGGTAAGTTCTTGGAAGCTAAACGGCGCGGAAAACCTGAGGAGGGCGAGATGAAGGGTAAATATGTTCGGATTTGGAACAGTGGAATGGCATAAAGGAAAACCACAGAGGGAAGCGGCGAGGGAGAGGCTCAACCTGTCACCTGATCATCTCCAGAGGACACCACAGTGTTTCGGTACGCTCCACCACTGAGGATTTCCTCCACATTAATTTCAAGTGATTTAAATACTTGCAGTCTCTAATGAGAGCTGGCTGGAAAACGAGGGTGCTTTTCACAGTGATGTCAGGGTCTCTATAGAAAATCAGGAGTATTTTGATGAGGAAATACCTCTCTGGTTCTTCCTAGGAGCTCCTGAGCTCTCGGTCATTATGCTGAACTCCTCTGTGGGACCACGAGTCCCGAGGCACCTGTAGCAGAGCATCACGGCAGTGGCAAAGCTGAAGTGCATCAGCTGCATCACCTCAGGTGCATCACCTCATTTCCTGAGGCTCAGTATGAAATGCCCTCTCCTGGAGCAGTTTCCTTTCCCTCAGCTCTTCCCCGTGGTGTTTCTCCAAGCATTGCTGCCTCTTCTTCGCGGCCTTTGCATCCAGCTGAATGCCAGCATCGCGTGCCCATCACCCTGCCAGGTAGGTAGGCGTGCTCCTCCTCCCCGCGGGCAGCCTCCTCTTCTTTTTTGCTGTGCTGTGCAAGGCTCCTGCCAAACCATCCCCACCTTTTTGGCGCTGCCCTTGTCTCTGTGAACGGGCTCTGCGGCGCGTGCCGCACCCGGTCCTTTAGCCTGGCGATGGATAGATGGTAGGTGGGCATGGCTTAGAGGTTGGGCATGGCTTAGAGGTTGGGCATGGCAACAGCAGCACGCGTCCCGAAGGAAGCCCAGGACCGGTGAGGACAGCGGTATCGGGCAGAGCCGTGAGCTGAGAGTGCCTCTGGGGGACAAGATGTGGGGTGCCGTCTGCCCAGTGGCTCCAGGCTGCCTTGGAGAGACCTCGGGCAGCGGGAGGGTGAAGGGGGAGAAGACTTTGCCTGTATACAAGAAGTGGGAAACCACGGCAGAGGTTGAGACCGCTAGGCTGCTGCTTTTCCCTCTGTGAAGGGCATCTCGAGAGAACGACAAATTCGCCAGACAGAGCTGCCCGACAGGGAAGCGATGCCCCCCTGCCCCGGCGAGGGCTTGAGGGGAGCCGAGGAGCTGATGCACAAAGGGCGTGCAGGACACGGTTAGAGGCCCTAACGAAGGGCGGGTTCAGGAGAGGGCTCCAGCTCTTCCTTTTTGGGTCTGTTTCTGGGTTTGTTTTTTGGTCGTTTTAAGCACAATGCCCTAGACTGGTGTTTGGGGTTGGGTTTTTTGCAGGTTTCCGAGAGCGTTGTTTCCTCGGGAGATTGCCTATCGAGTGGCAGGGCCCAAAGCACGGGGCCGGGGCGCTCAGCTCCCCAGTGTGCCGCGGGAAAACATGCAGCCAGACCCAGCTACGCCGGTGACTTTATACGGGAAAAATGTCAGAGAGACCGAAATGGCCAAAGGTTTTATTGGGGTGGAGACCCCAGTAAAGGCCAGGCGCTGCCAGTGCCGCTTCCCAGCCTTGCTCACGGGCCGGCTGGGGTGATAACCCGCCCTGGCTACCAGAACGGGTATTTGGGATGATTTGGGGCTGTTTTGGTGAGCAGAGAGGATACTGACACGAAGGGAGAGCAGCCAATTGTTTGGGCTGCTCTGACAACGCTCCCCATCCCTTTAAAAACCACAGATACATCCCTTAATTAAATGTAGCCTGCGTTTGCCCCCGTGAAATTAAATGATGTCTGCAATGTGTTGTGACCTTCACCCTCGGGCCGTGTTTAACCTCCAGCGGCACGGAAACCTCACGCTTCTTTCAATCTACATACTCTGTTTTTCTCCTTCTCAGAAGGCAAAATATCAACGTGCCTGCTCTGACGCAGTTTTGATTCAATTGGCCCTCTACCTGAACTGCGAGATGAAGCTAATGCAGAGGGGTGGCAGTCAGGCACGGCTTCCGAACAGTTTTCTTTTAAGCAGCCCATTACGCACCAAGCTGCAAGACAGTGTGTTTTAAGAGAGCCTTGTTCATCACCTCAGGAAAGTCAAATTAAGATAATTTCTGGAAAAGAACAATGGGGATAGGAACTGTTAGTCATTGTTGATTGAACAGGCAAGTTTCAGTGGCATGATCTGCTGAATATTCATACTACATTGTTTTTGACATTTAAGAACTCAATTATCAGTTGACTAATCAGTCTTTTACAGTACCTTATTTTTGTGATGGAAAATGAAGCCCTGGTAAGCCTCAAGGGGAATGCTGTTCAGATGGATTTTTGATTTTGTTTTTTTCGTTAAGGCAGGCTTTTTTTCTTTATTGAACGGATTCATTTAGCACTCCTACCAGCAGGCAACTCCGAGCCCTCTGGCAGGGTGGGTAGCCTTTATCCAGGCTTGCCAGCGCAACCTGATGGACCTTCGCAGCACCCGTCCAGCTGAAGCTCGGGGCCGGACCAGCAGGCAGGCGCTCGTGGGTGTTCAGGGATGCTCGGCGGGGAAGGAGACCAGCCCCGCAGCCCGTGCAAAGCTTCCCAGCCCTTCGGCTGGGTGCAGCACCCCGCGCAACGGGGCTCCTGCCTTCTCGCTTGTACCGCAGGACTGAGTGACAGTAGCAACGATGAAGGCTGGGGGAACAGTGGCTAGCGGGCTTCCTGCTGCTTTCTGCTCGGGGAGGAATCCCGGTGCTCGGACAGGACGGGTCGCTCGCTTTTTCCGAGCGAGGACGGGCTTGCGGCACGTGCGGCACGCGTGGCACCGTGTCCGTGCCTGCCTTTGCTCAGGTCTGGAGAAGCAGGCACGCCACAGCTCATGTTCCTCTAGGAACAGCAGCGGGGAAGGAGGGGAAAGGAAGGCAGGCATCTGGTATAGTTTGGAGCTCTAAAAAAGTGTGGAAAGGTTGGGACCCTCAGCAGGTAACTGTTTCCCAACATATTGCAAAGCCAGAAAGGGATGGGAACTGTCTAAGGGTTTCTAAGGACCCCCAAGCCTCATCCTTTTCCTTTCCTTCTCTCTTTCTGGAACATACTTTGGAAGTCTAGTAATAATCTTTGTGTAATTTACCTCTTCCATTGAGCAGCTCAGGGACCAGCTTTCCACTTGATAGATTATTTTGACATATTTACTCATAGCTACGTCTGTCTCGGCAGCATCCATATAAAAACCTCAAACTTTAAATTAACGTGTAGGGACTGAGATTTTTGCCTGCAGTTGAACAGTCTGTTAAACACACTCTCCTCTCTCTGGCTTTTAGTTATATTTAGGACTAAAACCCTAGCTACGACAAGGCAGCAAGCGCACTACTTCGAAGAGCAAAAATGGAGGCACGGGGTGTGTTGTCAGAGAGCGAGCCCTGTCTTTCCTGGAAAGGCAGGTTCTGGGGAAGGCAGCCGGCCTCGGCCACCCCCCATGACCGGCGTGCTGATGGAGCATGTTGCGGTGCGCTCGCTTCGCTCGTCCTCCACGCTGGTCGTCCACGCTGGCTTCGGGATGCAAAGGGCGGGGGTAGGAGGACTCGGACAATTCCCCGCAGGTTTATTTTAATCTACGAAAGAAAGCAAGCACATTATTTCACCTTCTTGGAATGTGACAGTTATTAATAACCCCATTAGAGCACTACTCCTCGGCTCTATTCAAGCAGGCAATGCCCGAATGATTGCTGAGAAGCAGGAAGGCTCCCCCGACTTACAAAGTTAACAAGATGTTGTGTTGCTAAACATTGTTTTTCTCTTTCTGTTTTTTTAATGAGCTCTGCCAGGGGTGTCGCGGGTCAGATCAATAAGAAGGCAGGCCCCCTCCATCACCCCTGAGCAGAGGGGAAAAGGACAGCAGCTACAGGATTTCTTACCGGTTTTTAAAGTAAGCTCTTTGCTTTACGCTCTTGTTTATGGTGCTCCTTTCGAAGTGTTCTGGTTTGGGGTTTTTTTCTGATGCAGCTTAGCCCTCTGACGAGCAGCCTGCCTTATGGAGAGGCTGGAGTGGGAGGCTGCGAGCGGGGGGTGTAGGGTGGGTGCCGGGCTCCCCGCTGCCAGGCAGGTTGGCTTTGATAGGGTGCTCTGGGCGCTTGGCCGGGTCAGCGCTGCCGGCGGCACTGCGACGGCATCGATCGACTTGTTTTTGTAGGGCTGCAGAGGGCTGCAGGCGTGCTGTGCTGCGTTGCTGCCCCGGGGGGTTTGCTCGCGGCGCTGCAGATGCCGGCAGCTCGTCGGTCGGGTGGCTGAGGCTGCTGCAGGCGTGCACGCGAGCTGCTGCTTGTGGGCTGGCTCGTGAACGAGCAGGGGGGCAAAGCGCCGGTGCGGAGCTCGGCGGAAGGGCCAGAAGCCGCCGGAAAGCCTTAGGCTCCCTGCCTTCCGTAGGGTTGCGCTCCTCTCTGCAGCTGTTCGCACGGGTCCGTTACTCAGGGTCGCTGAGGAGCGATGCGGCGGGCGAGGGGCTGCTCGCATCGGCCGACTCTGCGGGGCGCAGCGGCACCTTATGAGGGCGCTGGGCCGGCCGTGGTGTTTGCCGCTTTGCTTTGCGTTTCTTTTAAGAGCATTGTGTCTTGGGGTTTTGTGTTTGGGAGGGGACTACCAAGAACCGGTATTACATCTACATCCAGGTGTTTGTGCAGCCGCTCCTTCATTTCACACGAGAGTAATGGTGCCTAGTTTTACAGAACTTGAATAATTCATCACTTTGTGCCCAGCACACGATGGCCCCCTCCGTAAAATGGAAACAGGCCCAGAAAAACGTTAACGAATAATTAGATTTCTCGGGTTGCTGGACAATTTTAGGAAGCCATTTGTAAACTCTTGCGGCTTTGGGCAGGCAGGGGCTGGCGGGGGCAGCTCCAGGTGGGGACTGGGGGGCAGAGCCGGCACTGCGCCCCGTCCTTCGGGCAGGACCGGCCCCTCCGTCGTCCGCGCGGGGCCAGCTGCCTGCGCCGGGCTCGCCCCTCTTTGCCATGAGTTCAGTTTTCGGCGTTTGTGCGGCCGCCGAGCGCTCTCGGCTGTCCCTCGCCCGAGCAGGGAGCAGATATGGGCCAGAGAACCAGCGGAAGGCTGCTCCGGCCGGTCACGCTCCGCGCTGCACCACGGGGTTGGTTTGGTTTCTCCTCAGCCAGGTAACTCTTCAATACAAACCTGGGTTTTATTTCAAATAAGCAACGCATTGCTTGGGCCCAGCTACCTCTTCTCTTTCCAGAGAAGAAAATAGGCACCTTTTCCCCTGCAAATGCATTTATAGTGCAGTAAGGAATCAAAACACCATTT
This sequence comes from Anhinga rufa, assembly GCA_013400875.1. NCBI lineage: Eukaryota > Metazoa > Chordata > Aves > Suliformes > Anhingidae > Anhinga > Anhinga rufa. Next base: position 62,916 of record VZTV01005363.1, on the reverse strand, counting down.
AATCCTGAAGATTAAAACCTCATGTTGTCAGGGGATGCTTATGTGGAGCACTTATTTTCTTTGCACTTATTTGCTTTTTCTTTTCTGATGGATACAGCTGTCTGTTTTTCTTGTCACCAGCCAGACCCCTTCATACTGATCCCAGAGCTATTACTCCATCACGTTGCCACTCTGCAGAAAGAAGGTATTAAGCAAAATAGCATTCTCAGAAGCAGGAATTGCTATTGTTAGCAAAACAATACCTGCAAAATCATTTCCTCCCGACCGAACTCTCATTTCTCCCAGCAGCCAGATGGGAGGGATGGTTTATTAACCAGTGGTCGTGCTGGCTGCCACTTCTGACCCCGAAGCGATGCCTCATTCCTGAGGCCGATGGCTTGGCTGATTCGGGGAGGTGAGGGAGCTCCATCCCGGGTCGCGCTCGTAGGTGGGCAAGATGCTGTGATGGAGGGCGTTTCCTTCCCCAGTATCGGCACTTCAGAGGTAGCTGTGCCTGAAGCAAGCCGCAAAGTAGCAGTTTGCATCCGCTAGCCACCCTAAATGTTCCTGCGCGTCGAAATTACGCGAGGAAAGGGAGGACGGTTGGTAGTATGGGGGGATAAAGACGTGGGTTTGTTGGGGAATGTTTTCTGACTGCAAAAGAGAAGGACGCCGCGCCCTGCGGTAAATAAGCCCGGGCTCCTGGGGTGGCAGAGAGCCAGGCCTGGAGATTCGCTGCTCGGTTTTTCAACAACAACAATTAGCTTCTTGAGCTAATGAGGGGTTTCATAAGCAACCATGAATCATCGTGCTTAGGGACTCTTGGCGAAAAGCGGTGTTTTGAATCGCACAGCTACCCTGTCGTTAAAATCAACGGGGAGACTCCTTGCACAGCGCTTTCCTCCCCGATCCGTTTCCTTGGCAGACAGGCCGGTACCGCCGCGAGCCGTCAGGCGGGGAGACGGAAGGGCTGCAGGAGCAGCGCCCGGGTGCCCGCAGGGCTTGCGTGCCGTGGTCTAGGTGGCTTGGTTACGGGCACCTCTGAGGAGTCTCTGGAGGAAGCAATGATCAGGTTCTGCAGAGGCAGTCGGAGCTATCGGAATACGATGGCCGCGTCAGGAGACACGGAGAGACCCTTCGACTCCATCGACGGGAAGGGGAGGGATATCGATTCTACCGCTTTGAATTAATGAACTATAGTCTGAAACTTGCAGCCTGGTTAAAAACATTATAGATTTCGCCTGCTTGCCTCTCTAAGAGGATTTCTGTTGCCCCCTGCGTGCTCTCTGCAGGCTGCTGGGCTTGCTGTAGCCCTGCTCCTCTCCGCAGCCTGCGCGCAGCGGGAGGAGCGTCCTTTCCCCCGCTCCGCGGAGCTGGGCAGCCGGGGTTCGTGCACGCTGCCGCGCAAAGGGGGGGGCTCAAGGAAGCCCCTGGAGCCTCTCCGAGAGGTGCAAGCCAAGGAAGGAGTCTTCCTCTGAAAGTGCTCCCTGTCCCCGTGCCCCGGAGCCCCTCAGGCTGCCCCGGCGCGGTGCCACGAGCGGGCAACCTGCGCCGCAGCCGGCTGCTAACAACTCAGCTCTCCCATAAAACCCCGGAGCCACCGCTTGCTGAGAGGTGCGAAGCCGCGTGGTGCCCCGGCAGGCTTGGATTCCAGCCAGGCTTGCCGCTCGCCCCGAGAGGCGGCAAGCGGCGGCGCTCCTGAACCGAGGGGCCCTTTGACCGAAGGGATGGAGGGCCCAGCCTCTCGCCGAAGCGCTAGGCATCGCCAGCCGTAACGTGGCCTTCGCTCCCCAGCTCCTTCCTAAGTGCGAGGCAGCATCAGCTCTCTGATTTTAATTTTATTCATAGAGCTGCTATTACTCCATCTGGATCACGCGGGATGAATACTAATGGCCCTCTGGATTGTTTTAAGTGCAGATCTGAAGCAGATACTTGCTTTCATTTTGTCAGGAGCTGTCGCTCCGCGCAGAGATTTGTGGAGTTTTCCTTCTAATGGATCCCTCTCGGCTCCGGCGCCAGACCCTGGGGTGGGGGCCGGGGGGGCGTGCGTGTGTGTGCGAGGGTAGAGCCAACCTGCAAATGCCAGGGTTAGGGAGGTAGGGGAAAACCTCCTCTCCAGACCGATAACGATTAACTGCGATGTGTAATTACGCGGGAAGGACGGCTCTGCTCCGGGGGAGGGTGGCTGAGGCCGCAGCGGTTAGCTGGGATCGGCAGACCCTGCCCACGCCGCAGGCTGCTCGCCGCGCTCCGGCCCCCGTGCAGCCGTGCGGCGGATCCTCCTCTGCCTGTGCCGCCCAGCTAAACCGTGGGCTCTGCAGGGCCGGCGCCTCCGCTTGTGCTGCACGGCCCCGGGGGGACCTTAGGCCAGCGGCTCTCGGTATGCCTGCGATGGTAATAGTGATCGGCAGCAATAAATCACTGTTCAGGTAGACCTCCCCTCTTATTCTCCTGTCTCCCCTGAAGGTTGATCTATGGCCCCCGTAATCACGCGGGCCGCCCCGGCTGAGAACATGCCAGGGAACACCCTGACCTTGCCCGAGGTCCCTGCTCTCCTCCCGGGGTGCCCGAGCTCCCCTGCTCCTTCGGCCATCACGCTGCGCGAGCGGATGCCCCCGGGTCTGCTGCGAGGGCGCGCCAGCCTCCCCGCTGCGTCCGAGGTGGGGATTATTCCATTTAGCAAAGAGGATTAATGTTTCATAACAAAAGGTAATTTATTCAATTGTATGCAAAAAAGGTAGCAGTAACGGCACGTAGAAAGCTTGCTTTATTTTTGGCTATTGTATCCTACGTTTAAATCCTATGAAAACATCGGTAACTCCATAGTGCACCTTCGGGGAGAACTTGACCAGTCCCAGCCTGACTCGGATTGCCTTAATTAAACGCGCTTGACTTTGACAGGAGAGCACCGTGGCAGTTTCGGGCAGATGCCCAAGCGCCTCCTGAGCAGACGGCGAAGTGCTACTCTCCCCAGAGAGCACCGTGATCTCCTGCCCAGCACCTAGAGGAGATCCTCGAGGTCAGCCGCGGGGGACCTTCGTGTGGCAGCCCCGCTAACCCGCAGCTGGTGCGCGGTCCCGGCAGCCGCCTCGGCTCACTCCAGCATCCGCGTGGATGCAAGGCTCGATCCAAGGAGGGACCCTGACCCACAGGGCAGCCGAGGCCAGACCTGTCCACGTGGCTACTGAGGGAATAGCAGTCATGCCTCCGTAACCACGACAGACTGGGTAAGTCTGGGCAAGTTTAGGGAAGCGTAGGAAAAGCTAAGGTCGTCTAGCCGATGAAGTTATGGGGGAAAAGCAGACAGACCTTCGGGCACCCAAGGTCATCTTGTGCTTAACAGCGTGCCTCTCTGTTCCAAGCACATCAGTGGTCCTGGTGAGAGATAGTACCTCTCCCTACCCATCGCGCCTCGCTGTCACAGCTAGCACTGCTACGCAACTCAGATGGTTTCTCCGACCTGGTCTTACTGAGGTTGTGGGAAGTTATCAGATCAAGACAGGCCGGTAACTGCCAAAATAAGCCTTACTCCTGGGGGTAATACGGAAAGAATTGCAGAAGGCAACTTGATTTTCAGACCTCCAGTAACTCACGTTGGTTTTTGGAAAATCCTTCTGTTCTTCCTGTGTGAACCGGCCACTCTTTGCCTGGAAGGTACTGAAGGACAGGAGGCCCACGAGCTCGCCTCTCACTTCTGAGTCACTGTTGACAGTAATCATCACTCAAAAGGAGACAGGGGTTTCTTTCCCCACTCATCACGTGTGTGAGTCACTGCTCGAGTTCAGTGGCAGCCCAAGGATGATGCTTTCTACGGGTGCAGTACATCAAGAGGGGAGGAAGGCTGTAGCAGAGCCTTGCAAAGCCAGAGGCACGAAGATAGCAAGCAGGCATTGCATCGGTTCCTGCCACAGAAGGAGCCCTGGTTTTGGGAGATCTGCCTGTTCCCTGTGCTTTCACCTCCTTGCTCCGTTTGCCCGTGGCTTGCCTTTAATAAGCAATAATAATAATAATAATGGTAGCAATCAAGAATGTCCTTGCCTACAGGACTTCTTCTTTCACGCTGCTTTGCTGTGGCTTTAAAACTGCCTCCCGCAGCACATGCCAGTCTCCCCTGCGCGTCCCAGTTCCAAGGCCAGCTGCTCCACTGGCTGCTTTATGGCCCTCAAACTGGGTCTCGCGCCCATATCCATCACCTTCTTAGGACAGATGCTCACCCTCCTTCCGTACCGGGCCTGGGCTACAGCTCCAGGCATTCCCTGGGAGCTCTCCATGGCACTCGTTTTAGCTCAGCGCTTATAGCCCACATCTAACAGAACGTGACCGTGTGGTTGGCTCCGAAGAAACGCATTTGTTTGTGGTTTGGTTGGTTGTTTTTTTTCTTTTAATCTAGCCCAAAACTGACATGGAGGAAGCCTGTCCCCCCTCCCTGCGCGGAGGCTCTGCAGGTCTGAATTCCTGGTGGAGCCTTTGCATGTTGCGCTGAGGGCACCGCGTGCCTCTCCAGCATCTCAGGAGGTATTTATAGCGTTTCAAGATCTGTGTGTCATGAGGTCTTGACATAAGCAAGCCAGTAACTGCTTTTGCCTTCCGGGGGAGACTGTAAAAACCTCAGTATCTGCATCGATCGAGCCCTGGGGATTTGCATTAATTACTCCCTCCTCCTCCTCCTCCGGTGACTTTCAGCTCCCTATTCAGTTGCTAGCAAAGATACCTGCAGCGCACGCAGCCCTGACATCGTAACCTCTGGCTGCACTCTGTGCCTGTATCATCTGTTGCTGCGAAGGAGGGGAGTCTGCCGCTGGACAGGTTCGGAGGCGGGAGGGTAACGCCGCATCCGAGCTGCTGTGGGGACGCCAGTGCTGAAGACGAACGTGGCCACGGACATCCTTGCTCAGCGGAGGTGGGGACGTACCCAGTGGAGAAGGGACTGCTAGCTGGTTCTTCTCCAAAGCAGGTGGCGCTGGCCAAATGCCGCAGCTTGTGAGCGGGCACAGCGGGGGACGGGGTCGCTCGGTGGGTACCGGCCGTCCCTGGTGCTGTCTCAAGCCAGTTGCCTTCACTTTATCCCAGAGCATCCCCTCATGCCTCCTCCGCTCTCTTACTCTCCGACTGGCTTTCTCTCTGCTCACCTGGAGCAGCTCTCCGGCCCATCCTCTGCTGAACGTGCTTTATTCTGCAGGCGAGACTCGGCCCACAGGGAAAGGAGATGTTGGGGCTTTGCGAAAGCGTTTCTAACCAAGACAGCAATTACTCCAGAGCTGTCATGTCACCCGCACTGGACAGCGAGCAAAGAGCAGGTCAATAATCTAAACTAGAGCAAGAGACATAACATATTACTCCTGCCAGAAACGAAGGTTTAAGAAAAACAAGTCGCTGCACCATATTGCTGGCTGCTGGTTTTGCTCAAGTCAAAAACAGAGGTGAAAGGAATTGTGTTCCCCCCTCCCACCCCGTTCTGTTTTCACACACGGAAAAATTTCCCCTGGGCTAAAGAGCCACTGGCAAAGTTGTGCTTACGGGGAATCTCTTGTGAGGGAAACCTTGAAGGTCCCTTCGCTCGAGGAACGAGAGGGCTCCTCCCTCGCTGCCTCCCAGCCTGCGGCTCCCCGGAGCGCCCTGCTCCTGCCGCCCTCGCAGGCGGGAGCTCCAGCTTGTGCCGAAGGCCACGCTGTGGAAAGGCCACTGAAAACCCATATAAAAAGGGAGTCTGGCACTGACCGCGTTGGAAATGGGATCTTGCTGCTTTGCAGAACCAGTCGAGAAACAAGAGCGATGTCATGCGACCGGTCAGCGCAATTCAGCACGCCGTGTGGGGCTGATGACGGCTTGGAACGGGTCTGCAGAGCCAGCGGCGGTGGCAAGGGGCTAACTGGTGGCAGGCACCGCGCTCCGCGCATGGATGCTCTGGCGCTGGGACAGAGAACTTGGCAAAACATTTCCGGGCTGGAAATTATTGCTTTCTCGGAGAACTCTTGCTCTGGTCTGCAGAGCGCAAGCAAAAGAGCACAACCGTGGGAAGCTGGGAGTAGGTGTGCACAGTTCTCTGATGCCCCTCTCTCGCCTGGCCCAGCTGCAGAGCTTTCCTGGCCTCCCCGTCCCCGGGGCAGAGCCCGCGATGGAGCTGCCCGGACGGTGGCCCGGCACGCAGCATTCAGGACCCAGCCCGGGGTGGGCTGCGGGGGCCAAGGCGGCAGCAGGGCCGGAGGTGCTGCTGGCCCCAGGAGAGCTCGGAGGGGCTGCTCCAGTGGGCTCCGCGCACAGGCTACGTCCCTTGACCCCGCCGTGCCGGTTGTCCTGCCATCCTAGCGCCCCTTCCTCGCCCTTGCTGACAGAGGCACAGGCTACAGCTTTCAGCTGCGCCTCCAGCATCGCATCCCGGCTGCATCGGCTGAGCCGGCTCTGCCCCCCTCAACTTGGGGCGCTAATGCCTCCACCAGCAGTTCGTAGCAGCCTTTGGTGCTGCGGGTTGTCCTTGCGTTTCAAAGCCCTGCCTCTTTCTGCTGAGCTCTCGAAAGCAGCCGCTCATCTGTCTCCCTGACGGGTTTTGTCGGGAATGCGGCTATTTGCCTTTGCGTCGTTTCTGCTCCGAGCCTGGAGGAAGGGCCCTCTGTTGGGACACTGCTTTTATTGCTGCTTTGCTGGCCGTGGCATCAAAGAGAGCAGCAGATAAATTGCGGCTTGAGACGATGAAGGGTAGCATGCCTCCGGGATTTGTACCGGGTCCAGGACTATGCCACGCAGTCACTAACGGGCTGGGAAAGCAACAAGCTGTGAAGGAACAAAATTTGCAGATGACACACGGCTGCTTAGAACAGGCGAGTTTAGAGACGGTAGAGAAATTTTAAAGACACCTACCGAAGCCTGGTGAACAAGTGTGCGGCTTGGGGACGGCGTTCCATTTGCCTGAAATGATGAGCAGGGATGGCAACCATCTGAGCTATTTGCACACGTTTCTGTGTTCTGAGTTAACCGTATCAGCTCAGGAAGGATAGATACGTTTATGTTAGAGGAAACGCCCGCACCTCTAATCCCAGAAAACCAAGAAATATAGTACTCTTTAAAGCATATGGTGGGGGGGAGATGACACACGCAGCCCTGGAAATATGATGTTCTAATGCAATGGCTTATTCTCACCCAGAAATGTGTGTTCAGCTCTGACTGAGAGAAAAATGCAGGAGAAATAGGAAATGATAGTATTACTTTCCTGACTAAAATACAATTGCTCTGTGAAATTCCCTGCAACAAGCTATTACTGATTTCCAAGTGCTTGGCAGAATTCACAGAAAAACAGATGAGAAGATACCTCCTCGGGCTCGCAGTTTGGTCTGCGGTGCTCACCAGCACCTTTGCATAAAGGCTTTTGTGGGGTTCTTTTTCTGCCCGGTGCCAAGATGCATCGCATGAAGAACACGAACCTTTGTTCATCAGGCAGAAGCGCTCGCCTCGTGCGTGCAGGGGGCCAGAAGCCATCTCCTTGATTTCATGAGTACCCGCTCCGAGACTCTGCCATTGCACGGCTAAAGCAGCCAGCGGGTGTTGAACTGGGGTGTGGGCTGCTCTGAACCGGCCTTGGCTTCCTCGATGCACGCTTTCCTCTGGCTGATGTGTTCAGTAGGGTAGGTGAAAAAATACTCCAGAGGCTGCCGGATAACGCAGGAATTCCTGGGCGTCTTCTGGTGCAAGCCTCCTCTTTGGGCCAGCTTCGTTCCTTGCTCTGGTCTTGGTTCAGTACTTTACAAAGCCTAGCCCCGGGTCATCGTGTTCTGCCCGACTGCAAACTTTGCAGCCTGGAATCTCGATTCTGGTGTAGAGAAATGGGAAGGGGAAGCTAGAAAGGAGACTGGCAAACTGGAGAACTGCAACAGGTGAGCAAAGGCTCGGTCTGCCCTCCCTTGGCGCTCCCAACCTGTGACACTGCCCCTTCCTCCCTCCCCAAGCCGCCGTGCCCCCAGTTAAGCCTCCAGCACGGTGTGTCTGCAGCGTGCCATGGGGATGAGTTACCAGCTGGCAAGATTCACGGCACTGCTGCTCCCCCCCGATAACTAATAATTCCAGAGCGACATTCAGCATTGCAATTTATTCCGGTTGTAAAACACAGGGAAGGTAAATCACAGAGAGCATAATCATTTCTTTCCTTTCCTATAAATCAAGGCACATCTGAAAACCTGTCCGCTGCCTTCCCAGGTGGACAGTTTCAGCTTGGGGGCAGGCGGGAAAGACAAGGGGCGAACCTTTGTGTGCGCACACGCGAGGACCTGGTAGCAGCTAGAGGCAGGGCCAACCTGCTCGGGGGCTATCTGAGTTTTTAGCTTCCCCAGCCCATCGGCTGCCCTGCAGCAGCCCTAATGCTCCACTTCTCCACGTGGTCTGTGCGATTTGCTCTTTCCCTGCCTTGCAGCAATCACGTTCCGCAGCGTCCGGTCCTTGTATACCCTGGTTTGCAGAGAGGGACCCAGAGACACAGGGGAGTTGGGTGACTTGCTCTAGGGACGCGCGGCGAGCTGGCACGAGAGCCGAGGGTGACGCTTCAGAGGGAGCCTTGAGCTTAGCAGGTTTGCAGTCGAGCGCAGCACAGATGCTGTGCCAAACATGGGGCTGGGGGTCAAAACCATGTATGCTGAAATTACAGCTCTGAAAACGATTCCCCTTCTGGGGTGGCCAAGTCTCCCTGCCCTTGTCACCGTCTGTGCCGCAAAGATAATCGTTGGGACGTTGCTCGTGGGACAGGGCAGGATTAGTATGCTGAGAAAGCGCTCTCCGTGGGATTAGCTTGCTTTCCCTCCAAACCTGTGACAAAGCTTGCCTAGCTCTCCGCAGAGGCAGTCGCGCTGCCACAGCGGTTTTGAAAAGCACGCCCTCACTGCTTGCACAGCGCTTGGCCCACGTTCGGCGCGATCCGGGAGCGCCTTTGCCGCTGGTGTTCGCATCTCCCTCGGCTCGTGCTCCTCTCTCTTGTAGGGAAAAAGCTTTTCCGTTAGCCAGAGCCCTCTCCTGTGGCCGTTTAAGAAGAAAGAAGGTGCGAGTTGCTCTTTGCAGGTTTCCAGCTCATCTCTCAAAAGAGCTACTTGCGTTCCCGGGATTGTGGGATTCGGCAGTGAAAGCATCTGCGTCTCTTACTAAATGAACGTGGAGTTACCGGATTAAAGACCTGCAGTGGGATCTTTCAAAGGCAGCGATGGGGCAAGCCATCGCGCGTACGCCCCTCGTTCTTCGGCACAGCCCAGCGTGCCGCAGCCGAGGTCTGGCCCCACACCGGGGCACTGGCAAAGCCAGCAAAGACTGCTCGCTTTTCAGTGGCAGCTCCCGCTCGCGTCCTCCTGCTCGGAAGCATCCCTCGGCGGTCGCGGCATCCCCCCGGCCCCGGTCCCCAGCCCCGCACCGGGGCAGGAGGGCCAGCCCAGGCGAGCAGGGCTCCTCTCGAGCCGGGCGCCTCAGCCCTGCTGATGAAATCCTCAGGCAGGAGACGGTAATGAATGGTAATTCTCCGAGCCCAGCCATTGCTCTATTTTTTCCCCTTAACAACCGAACTGATTAGAGTGAAACTTTGACTTGATTAGTGATTATTGTCTCGCTATGGCGGTTGCTTGCAGCCCTTTCATTTTCTTGGCTTGTTTTTAAAAAAAAAACAACCCACATTGGCAGGCATTTCACCCCCTGATTTAATGCTTGGGCTCTCTGCTCCATATTCATTTCTCTCCTCCTTCTTCCCCCCCTGCCCCCATGCTTAAAAGAATCAAATTATTGTTTTATTTTTGTTTACACGTACACAGCAGGGACGTGCGAGGTGCCTGTTCCCCTCGATTCGTACCGCCGGAGGGAAAACGGGTGTGCTCCGTCGCGCAGGGGACGGGGACAAAGCTGCAGCAAGCCCTAATTACAGAATAACACGCAAGAGCAGCTCCATATTTCTTTCTCCTGGGTTCCAGCTCAGTGAACTCCTTCCCTCCTCGAGCTCCAACGCATCGGAGGCTTATTCAGCATTATTTCTGTTAATTATTGGCATTAGAACAATTTCTGGAAGCCCTGGGTGAGCTCAGAGCTGTTACTATTTTACGATTTATTGCTTCCTTTTATCCTCCAAGGGCTTCAGCCCCGGTCACGTCTCGTGGCTGCTGCTTCGTAGGCAGAAACCCGAGATAGCCCCGGTCCGCGGCATCCCCGGGCTGGGGCGAGGTAGGAGCCAGCCCGGAGAGTGAGCAGCGAGCCAAGGGCAGCCTGCGATGCTGAACCCTCGCAGCAGCGCGCCAGTCGGGCGCGATGACCGTCGTTGCAGCTGCCTGTCACGTCCCGCGCGGGCGGCCGTCCCGGGACAGGGACCGAGGGCTCTGCAGGCTCCCGAGCGCTCCCCTTCCCCGAGAGCCCCTCGGCAGCGGCGCCGGGGTCTGCTGGGTGCCCGGCCGTGCCTGCCGCCGCCGCTCCTCTTCCTCTGCTCAGTGAGCCCTCGGTCCCCGGCAGTATCCGCTCTGACACGGAATCACGCTCCCACCTTTCTTGCACCTTGCAAACACTGGGCAAAATATTTATAGTGGGGACTGGCTAGATCCCAGCTCTTGCTGGGAAGGCAGCTCACGTGCTGCATATTTCAATAACAATGACTTATTAAATAATAACTGACATTTACCTAGCTGCTTCTTGTCCTCAGAGCCCCCAAGGCTTGGCAAACTTTAATTAATAGTTGTTTTAATAGTTAAATAACCTTTATAACTGCATTTCATTTATTCCGGGCCCATCAGAAATGAAGTCGTAATGATCTGAGTCAAGCGATAAAACACAACATCTGGTTTAACGTCGGCGGGTTATTTAACAAAGTGCGGAACCTGGCAGAAGAACGGTATAGTTATTTCTTTTTCTTCTCGTAAGAACAAACGTTCCGCAGAGAACTACCGCGGGGGTGCCTGTGTTTCGCCTCCAGCTTTTGGCTGGGTGGTTTCCAGCTGCAGGCTGAGCCCCGGGGACCCCCGTGCGCCCGGCCTCCGAGGGAATCGGGTGCTGGCGGGCCCTGCGCTATCCGGCACGTCCGTGGACGCAGCGGCGGAAGCGCCGTTGATTTATCTCTGGGTGCCATCTTTGCCATCTGTTTTTCTACCGCTCTCGGCGCAAGACCAGTAGTTCGCATACAGCGTGCGCTTCGCAGACTGCACAGTTCCTGCCGCTGCGGAGTTTATGATACGGCAGGCAAGTGCCTTCGCCCATGCTGCACGCGAGCGGGGTCCGGAGGAGCGGTGCCGCCTCCGGGTGTTCCAGCCCCTCGCACCCGCCGTCGTGCCGGAGCCCAAGACGCGGCTCCCGCCTGGCTTGGAGCAAGCCCTGATTGCGGGCCCCCAGCTCGCCCTGTCTTGCTTCAGCCCAGCGCTGCCTGCTCGCCCTCCAGCTTCTGACTTGGGCGTCCTCGTCTTCCTCAGCAGCCTCTTAAGAGTCTCCTGACTAGCGTCGCTCAACGCGGCTCCCACGCCGTCGCTCCCCGAGCGCCGTCTGCACCATAAAATTGGCTTCCTCGGGCGTATTCTGGGTGCTCGTGCTCCCCCCGCAGCGTTACCTATTAATTGCGCTGAGAAAATATTCCAGAAATTTACTTCTGCCCTTGAGCTATATTCGTGTTTATTTCCAGAACTCTTTGATACAATATTTGTCTTTGCCCGAGACGGTTTGCCAAAAGGAAAGGGAGAAGGAGGAGAAGCATATGAGGGATTTGGATTACCTCACATCTGCCTTTCTTTAAGCAGCCCATATGGGAAAACATATTCTGCCGCACAGAATTTGTTAGAGGCTTTGTAAAACGCATCGCGTACACATTTAGCACAGAACCTAGCAATATTTATATTTAAAATGGGTCCAAACAGATCCATTTGGAGAGCGTTTGGAAGACGTAGGGTGGCAGTGCACACTGCGAATGTAATAGTCTCGTTAGCTAGCTCAGCTTGTGGGATCTGCTCGCGCCGTGGGTTTGATGGGAGGAGAGGAAGCTATCCAGCCTGCGAAGTAGAAAAATCATAACGTATGCGACGTTATGAGCATATTTCACCCATGGAGCTCAGAAGAGGCGACGTTATCCCCGGTCCCGTCCAAGACGGAGTAGCTGAGTGAATGGGAAGCGACATCGGTGGATGCTTCATCTATTTCCCTCGCGCCGGCGTAAATCGCGAGAGGCAGCCCGCAAGCCCCTCGGCCCCGTCGGGGCGCGGTTACTCACACGGATAGTCCCATCGACTTCCTCGCAGAAACTCACGGAAGTCGCGACCCGTGGGCCGGCCCGAGCGGGCGGGTCCGGTGGGGTGAGAGCGGGAGCCGGCGCTGGATCCAGCCCCTCTGCGCCGCCCAGCGCGGCCGGCGTGAGCCTGGGGCAGCTCCCGCAGGGCCGGCGCGGCCGTGAAGCCGGTGGAAGGGAGAGCGGAGGCTGCTCTCGCCGCTCGGCCTCAGAAAGAGCGGAGTCGTGGACGTCTGTGCCGCGACTTCCGTGGGGCCGTTGGTCCGGCTATAGCTTTTTGCTACAGGAATGTGATTTACAGCCACGTTATGCTCTCCCCCACCCCTGTGCCTTTGGTTAAACGCGCGGCCCCAGCACCTACGCAAGGCTGGCCGGGTGCTGAGGTCCTGCAGGCAAAAGCGGAGGCTGATGAGCGCCCAGCGCATCCCATTAGCTGCTTCCAGACTTCACCGGGTTTTGTTTGGCCTGGTTTATCTGACTCTTTATTAGATAATCTTGACTTGGCAACGGGGCGCGTGATGCAATAGCCGGCGCGATCTCCATCCGAAAAGGCAGGAGGGCGCTCCCCAGCCCCGCAGCCGTCCTCAGCGCGCGCAGCCCTGCCTGCCTGCCTGCAGATAATTGTATTTAATCTTGGCAATCTTCCGCTATATACTTAAGTAAACAAAGATCGAGCTACTCACAACCTTAATTAGGCTACACATAAATAATAGATTACTGGATTAGCCAGGAGTATACGTGGGAGAGTAACAATAACAGCCCAGAAAACCCGCTGCCAGTGCTTTCCCTGCAGCGCAGCCCCGCAGACCATCCCTCTTCCCGCCCCGCGCATCTCGTTTGCTCGCTTGCAGAGCTGTGAGGATGGTCTGAGCGTTGCAGGGCAACAGGAGGGCGGATTGCATAGCCAAGGGGCGGGGGGCAAAGCACCGCGCTCATCCCTCGGGATCTGCAGCGCGTCCCGCTCTGCTCTGGCTCCTTGATTTGAAGTTCGGCCGCAGCGATGTCTATGGCGAGTCTCGCGAAGGGCAGGGTGCTTTGCTGCTAGCACCCGAGGAGACCCTTTGGGTCTTGTGCAAAGAACTCGTTTGCTTCCACCAGACCCCGCGGGGCCTCGTCGCGGAGCATCCTGGAGAGCCCAGCAGCTCGCCAGCAGATGCAATTTCTGCCGCCGGTCTTGACGTGCCGAGGCAGCGGCGGCGATTTGGAGACGTCGGCTCCTTTGGGCAGAGCGTTGGCCATCGGAGAGGGCGAAGGAAGGGAGCCCAGAGCTCCCCCGCGGCATCGACAGCGGGCAGAATTGATCACGTCCCCAGGTGCGTTACTCACCGGCACCTTCTGTCCTTAAATGACGGAGTGCTTCAGCCCCGTCAAAAATAACTCCCTGGCCGCGGTAGTTCATCCTGGATCAGCAGCCCGTGTGGTCTCTATCTATCAACGCGTGTCCTATCCTAATGATGTGATAGCTGTGAAAAGTTGAGCTATTTACGCAAGGTCACTTTATTAGTAGGGAAATCACTCTTATGATAAATGAGCGCTCCGCAGGCTGTCACGGGCGCTCTCCCGTCCCGCTCAGCCCTGCTGCCACTCAGCTCTGCAGCCGTAGCAAAAAAATACGCCTTCGGTGAGAAAACGCGGCAGAAAAAGAGCGTGTTTCTCTGCTTTCTTTGTGCCTTGGCGCAGCACCGGATGGAGCGACGGCAGGAGGGGAACATCCCAGCTCTTTACCGAGCAGAGGTGAGTGCTTCTCTGGACTGCCTCGCTTCCCACTGCGGCGACACGCGGTCACTGGGATACCTTACCGAAAGGCATTAAAATATTACAAGACAACATTTTTTCAGCCGATGTGCTGACGCAGCACCAGCTCTGTTTCTTAACCGGGAGCGATGTGTGAATTATCTCAGCCTAAAGCCTGAAATACACGTTCTAGGCCGTACCCTTCGGTGCTTTATTTGGGCTGTAAAGCGATACCTTATTATTTCCCCCTCCTGGGCATCCCTTAATGACTCTAGATTTGAAAGTGAAATATTTATTGCATTTCTGGAGCCGAACCACAGAAGGAGAGGAGGAGGGATATGTAAATTTGCAAGAAAGCGTTAAAAAAAAAGTCTCCTCTCTATTAAGACAAAATGGGCAAGCGTGCATCTGCCGCGGCACCGAATGGCCGCCCCTAAAAGGGACTTAACGGGGACGTGGGGAGCGGGAGTCTCCAAGGCAAACCACCCGGTTCTCCCTCCTCTCGTGCGCTGTGCCCCAGCCCAGGGTGACTTCTGGTGGGAGATGCAGCACCCTACCGAAAGGGCCGGGCTTCCCCGAAAGATGCGGCGGCGGGAGCTGCTGCCCGGCGCGCGTCCCACGGATCCTCCCGGAGACGAAGCGGCATCTCCCCCCGCTCCGACGCATCCTGCGGCCCAAGGCACCGCGGAGAAGTGCTAAGGAGTCGGGAGTGGGAGGCGCGTTTGGCCGTTTTCGGTCGTCTTCGGTCTGGTCAATGCAGCGGGTTGGAAAAATGCAGGAGGAAATATTTCCCCTGCAAATAAGCCAGTCGTTTGTAAACAAACAGGTAAGCGCAGGATTATCCACGGAGTTAAACGCTACCAAAAGCTGTCGGCAGCTCCCCCGTGGCTGAACTCTGAGTTTCCAAACCACAGCGGAGAAAAGGGTCTGCAGCTGCAGATGTATCAAGATGAGCCCTGGCTTCGTTAGAATGAGCGCCATTTGCTTAAAAATAGAAATATTCTGCTGTCTTCCAGCAGCATAAATGAAGCAAGCTATTAAAGGATTATGATTCTGTGACTTCAGACCTACCGTAGTCTTAATATTTCATGGCGCATTGACACAGCGTACAGAATATGCTGAACAGCACTGTTGGCTTCAGCTGTCGCAAGCAGTATGGTGCAGAAATAATTGAACTAAAAAGAAATTACAGCTATTTGGGGAGGTGGCAGCTCTGCTCTGTAGATGTGAGGCTGCAGGTGCCGAGTCAAGCGTGCACTTTAAAAAAAAAAATTAAAAAATCACTGTTTGCGATGCTGGAAAGACTTCTGGTGGATTCTCCTGTTGCGGGCACCGCTACGCTGGCGGAGGGAGATGGGGTTTGTCAGCATTACATCCAGCAAGGAGGATGGAAACCGAGGCCCCGTCGGTGCGGGGAAGCTGGTGTGAATCTCCCTTTATGTTTTTAAGTCTCAGGTGTCTCATCCAGTTACCACAGCTTAACAAGTCGCTGTTTGTCAGCTGTGCCGTAACTCACAGTGGGCGTGCTCGTAACCCAGCGTAGCGGTGGCGTAAAACACGGAGCGTTGCAGCTTTCATCTCTTCTTGTTTCAGTTCTTTTAGCTCAAACTCGCTTCTAATCATTAAAGAAAACCTAAAGGAGGCTGGTTTCCAGCAAAACAGCTGTCTGTACAGAGCCCGCTTGCATCCTTGCTGAGCCATGTTTTAAGCCACGCTGGCTAGGCATGGACATGCCTACGTTGGACATGCCTACGTTGGACATGCCTATGTTGGATGTGCCTACAACGTCCTACGGCTCGAGGGATTAAAACTGGGGGTCTGGCTGCTACTAACGACGGGGCTCGCCATTCGTGTCACTCCAGCCCTGTCCCTGCGGCGCTCCCTGCACGAGCTAACCCAGTCCTCCATCGATCCGCGCAAACAACCTCGGGACGTGCACCTCGAGTGCAGCGCTTTCAGGTATTCCTGTCGCATCCCACCGGTTCCTCACCCCCTTGCCTGACTCCTGCTCCCCAGCCTGACGGCCAGAGTTCTGCCGGCCGGCTCCGCTGCTGTTTTAGCTGTCAGATAGTTTTGCCCGGAGTCGCATCCGCCGCGTTACGGCACGGCTTGCAGTAGCCTCGCGCCGGCCCTCCTGCCCCCGGCAGCATCAGCTGCGCCTCCCGCGCGGCCTCGCCGTCTGTCTCCGCAGCAGCTGGTGCTGGCGGCCCGTGGGGACGGTGTCCTGGATTAGATGGGGCTCGGGTCAGAGCCGGTCTGGCGCTCGCCGGCTTCCTCCGTGTCTTGGATCGTTTCATGTAAAGAAAAAAACAAGAGAGGGAGAAGCGTTGCAGCAGTATTGAAACGTTTCAGCGCTGCCGGATTGTGGCGTGGCAATATTTCATTCCAAAATAGATTTTTCACTTGAAATTTGTTAAATGGTGGATGTCAGCTGGGAAGCTCCATGTTTTGATCACTGGCAAGCGCTTGTTGGAAGGGGAGCTTTTTTCACAGCGAATCTTGAGGTGTCTGATTTCCAGCTTGGAACAAAGACACGATTTAGTGTGGGGGCATTGCTCCCGACGTCTGTCCCTACTAAAGCCACCTGTGCTAAAGGCAGGAGGGCTTTTTACCCCCTCACACCTTGGGGGACGTGAAATCACGCTGAATTTCCCTGGTCCCTAACACCCCAAAGAGATGCTGTTCTTTTGTAAGGAAATGCTAGGGCTGGTGTTAATAAATCAGTCTTTGCTGGATGAGGTGTTACTATACGTGTGTGTATTTATACATGTAAATAAAAATAGATAGAATAACATATATGTATCATATGTAATGTATAATACACATAGTTACGTATAGCTAAAATGTTTTCCCTGCGAACTTAGCTCATTTAGCAATGAAGGGCCTTCGCCGCAGCCCGGGTTCAAAGGGAGCAGCAGTCCAGAGCCTAGAAAGACAGAGCTCTTTAGAGCTTCCAGCTCGTCTCGGGGATGGATGAAGCACCGACACCAGCAGAGCAAGG
Organism: Anhinga rufa; assembly: GCA_013400875.1. Taxonomy (NCBI): domain Eukaryota; kingdom Metazoa; phylum Chordata; class Aves; order Suliformes; family Anhingidae; genus Anhinga; species Anhinga rufa. The sequence goes on along the minus strand of VZTV01005363.1, from coordinate 45,997 downwards.
CCCCGGCCCGTCCTCTGGCACGGCTCCGGCGCGCCACGTGTGGAGGAGGCGTTTGCGGCCGTGGCGGGTGCCTGTGTTGTGCTAGTGCTCGAGGGTCCCGCTCCGAGAGCCCGACCCCAGAGCACGCGGCGCCGGCGACACGCAGCAGCCTGCGCTCCAAAGCAGAATCCGAGCTGATGCACCGGGGTGTTTGCGGCCCGATCGCATGGAAATTTTCTGGTTTTCTGAAAAATTTTCAGCTGGCTCCGACCGTTTGCCTCCCCGCAGAGCGACACGATTTCACAGCAAAGCCGTCATCGCAGCAGTCGCTTGGCACCGTCCCCACTCCAGCTCCTGGCAGCCCCTGTCATCCCTCCCTCCGCCTCGGCAAACGGCACGTGTGAGAGCGGTCCCCTGCTCTGAGCCAATCTCTTCCAGCAGAAGGTGAAACAAGACTTCTCAGAACGCTCTTTTGAGAAACAAACGTCCCAAAAGCAGGCACGGCGCTGAGAGGATCTGCCCACAGCAGGTCTTGCAGGTGAGAAAGCGCCGGCCCCGAACGCAGTTTTATAGGAGGTCGGATGCCGTTCCCAGGCTCCAGCGGTAAATGATGGCTGAAGTCAGCGTGCCCCCTTGTCATTCAGCCCAGGGGCTTTCCTGGGCGCTCCGCGATCTCAACAGGTCTGCAACACGTGGCAATCTCCTGTTTCTATTTTGCGATTAAAAATCAGAGATAAAATGCAACTCCTATAGAAACCCGATGAAGCTGGTAGTGACACGCAGCCACCCGTGGCAGGAAGCACGCTGGCTGCTGAACCGACATCTAAAACCTCCGCCCGGCACTTGCGAAGAAGCGGCAAAGAATTGGGTATTCTCTTTGTACGGGCAGCGAAGCAAATCGGGAGGTAATTCAGCCAACTGGACTGCACCATGGGTTCAGGATTGGCATTAGGTTTTCCTTGGGGGGCGGCGGGGAAGGACGGTAGGATCATCTGGTGCTGGGGGGGGACTCGCTCTCTATTTCTCGTTTCTGCAGCATGTGTGCAACCCTTTTTACAGCTGGAGCGCTGTTTCAGTCCCAGCGGAGAACAAGCAATGGTTCCCAACGGTTAGCTGAGCCAGAGTGCTTCTCGTGTGGCCTGATCTCGCCCCGCAGCTCTCCGGGTGTCTCGGGGCTGTCTGGCAGCGGAAAAGACTCTCTGCCACCCGCAAAAGAGGGTGCCCCCCCCCACCGCCGGCAGCCGCAGCGGCGCGGATCCCGGCAAACGACCTGTTTGTTACCGCCGGAGAGAGAAACCCTGCTTTGTGAGTGCGCTACCGAGGCGAGAGGGGCTCTCGGGAGACGGGAAAATTGAAGACCGTGCCTTTTTCCTTTATTTGCTGGGCAACGGTACAGGGAAAGCGCGCAAGGTCTCCAGGTAATGTTAGACTCTGGATCCTCTCACGGTCAGCCACCGTCCTTAGCCTTTCTCTTCCGCAGCGAGCGCCCTCGGGACTGTTTGCGGTTTTATTTCAAGGCTTTCTCTCCAAATGCAAACAGGCAGAGGGGGAGACTGCCGTGCAGGCGCCTGACACCTCCCGAATCCCCCTCTCTGGTGGCATCGTACAGGCAAAGGCAGGCTGGAGAATGCCGCCGTCCTGGGATCTGGTGGTTTTAAAGTTTGCGTTGCCTCAATCTGCTCGCTCCGCTGAAGTAGCAAGTGAGACTGCTCTGCTTTACACCGAGCTGGCTTGAAATACAGCCGGGAGTCTGCTCACGTGTGCGCTGCCTTCTAGAGGCTTGGGCGTTGCTTTGGGGTTTCTTCCTCGAAGAGTCCGCGCCTCTGTCCGCACGCCGCAGGTAAACCGCTGCCGGCGTCGGGGCCGGCCGGCTGGGAGGCAGCCGGGGCGCGCGTCTCTCCTCTGCACCGCACCGTGCCGCACCGCCCCGCTGCGCGGAGCCACGGGTTCCGCCGCGGGCGTCGCGGCGCGTGCTTCAGGCGAAAAAGGCAGAGGGCGGGCGAGTCGGGAGCGCGCCGAGGTCCTGCCTCGGACCCGCGGCCGAAGGCGGCCGCCCCGCTCTGCCCCGCAGACGCTCGCGGCGCCGTGTTCATCTCCGCGTCCTTTTCCTCGAGATGTGAGCTGGAACAAATCCGGAGCAGCTGCTCCATCTCTAAGTGTCCTTTAGGGATCCCTTCAGCAGACACTTTGCAGGATATAATGATGACATTCTAACGAGCACTAATGCACGTGTTGTCATCTTTCTGTATTTACACTTCCCACAGGAGGCATCACTCTGAGTAGGAGAAGCAAGAGCCGGAAACTTTGATGCAGAAACTTTGGCGTCTGAGCCGCGCTCAGCCAGGGAATCCACCTAATTAAGAAAAGCCGTAAGGCAGGGAGATCCCCAGGCTGAGGGGGCAGCGGCTGGCAGCACACGGAGAGGCAGCTGGGCGAGGACAGCCCGCCGAGCAAAGCCCCTCCGGCCCCTGTCACCTGATGACTCCGGGCTGTAAGGAAAAGGCGGGGGGAAAAGGGTTCTTTCGGTGCGCAGAGCAACGGCAGAGCCCGCCTCGCTCCAGATCCCGTCCAACGATTTAGCTGCAAGCCCGGAGCGTTATGCGTTCTGGCATACACGTGCCTTCTCTCCGCTTCACCCCGAAAGATGATGCGTGGAACGTGTTCGCGGCCTCGGCGGCGGACGCTTATTAGCCGCATCATTAAACAAGCCCTGCCGCGGCGCCGGCGCGCAACACCGTCCCATGGATGTCTCTGGAAGGAGGGGTCTCGAATCAAATCCCCTTCATCCATGAGGCGGCAACTGCAACCGGCTCTTTCCCCGGCAGGAATGTTATATATGTACGTACGGGTGCGCGTGCCTGTATATAAATAAATAAAAGAGAACCCACCCAACAAAATGAGCTAAATGAAACATATATATATATACACACACATGCTCGGTATTTCATAGTATAGGCAGTAGAAATGGATAAGGTCGCCGCTTTGTCCTCTGCTTGCTTATCGGGGGAAGATTGTATCAAATAAATAACATATCAAAAGATTTCACTCTCCATCTCTTTGCGCGCGCGCACGCACTCCGCCCTCCCGGCTACGTTACCCGAATCGGGAGCGAGCATCCAGCCGGTGCGATAAGTAGTAATAAATGGCTCTGCCTCTCTGTGGAAATTTGGCTGGCAAATTTCCGAACCAGATTAAAAAGTAAATTAGATTTCTTCTGGAGAGTTATTTTCAAGGGTTTTGTCTGCTGCCGTTCCCGTGCAAGATTGCAGCTTTGCCGAGGGGGGAAGAGAACAAAAGGGGAGGATAAAGAGGCGAGGTTGCAATTACCCGACGGAGCAAGGTTCCCCGGCGGAAGGCGCCTAATCAGGAAAGCCTCAAATTTGCGTATAATACAAGGTGCAGTACAAAATTTATTTATAACCCGCCGCCTCACCTGCTCAGATAAAACCGTTTCTAAAGGCAGGCAACTGCAGGAGACAAGCTGTAAAATGGAACAAATGGAATCAAATCGGGTATTAACGACAGCGGAATGAAATAATAACCGGTGTGGGTCTTTCAGCAGAACACAGTTTCTCTTTTACAGGGAAGGCAGATGGAGCAGCGGGAGACAGAGCAGCGTCGCCGACTGGGAGACGCTTGCGGGACAAGGGAGACGGCGGTGCAGCGGTTGCGTTAATCCCTGAGCAGGGTGAGGAAGGTGACAGGGCCCCAGGTGCGTGCAGGTGAGAGCTAACAAGGTGCAGCTAACGAGGTGAGTGATGAGGCTGCCTTACCCGGAGGCAGGTGAAGTTACTTATGGGCTGGCGGGGGGGAGCATCCCAGTTCCCCAGAGCTGGCTGCAACGGGCTGCTCTCCCAGAGCCTCCGCACGGGACGCCGGCTGAGTCTCTTGGTCTTTATTCCTCCGTTCGTGCAGCAGAAACGGGATTCTCTCGGTTCCTTGAGGTACGCCTTTAGTCCGCGTGCACGCAGGCTCTAGCACCGCCTGTTGCTGACCTTGCCTAGAAGCTCAAGGAGGGACCGTCGTAGAAATAAGGTAGAGAAGATGCTGGATGGAGAGCTGAGGTGGCTTTTGCCCGTGTCCAGGAGCCCTCGTTCCAGCTAGACTCGCAGGTAAGCCCTGCGGCGTTGGGAAAGTCGGTCGCGCAGGTGTTACTGCGGTGTTCTGTGTCTCTGTGCTTCACGGCGTGCTCTGTGCCCGTGGAAGGCAAGGTCGCTGCTGAGAAACAACCGGCACTGAGGCTGGGAAGGTGCATTTACCCCCAAATGCTTATAAAGCCGTTTGCCCTGCATCGAGTGGCTTGCTGCCGTACTTGGTTGTCGGGGAAGGAGGTGAATTTGCTGGGTTTGGCGTACTGCAGCGGCAGGGCTCGACACAGCAACTGCAGACACGCTCTGGGCAGGTGGCTGCTTCAGGTTTGGAGAGGCGCGTTTTGGTGGTCGTGGAACTTTCTGACCACGCGCAACCCTTCTGCGTTTGTAAGCGAGGTCTTGGGGAGAATGCTTGCTGATCTCTCGTGTGGCCCCTGCTCCCAAATGGCTCAGGTGCGTCCAAAACCTGAAACGAATAAAGTGAGGGATTCCTCCTTCCTACTCCTCGCAGCGCGCAGCTCCGGCGGGGAGCAGGCAGCAGACGTGCCCCTGGCTCCTCGCTCCAGAGCCGGCCTGGCCCGGGGTGCTTCTGGTGACGGCCGAAAACGGGGAAGCAGGGCTGGGCTTCCCGCGGTGGCCGTCGCCAGCCTCCCTCGCGGTGCGAACCGGGTCGTGGTGGGCGCCGGGCAGCTGGAGCGGAGCGCGCTGCTGCCTGGGGGGTCTCCAGTTCCCCCGGAGGCTTACTTCCCAGCCTTCTGCTTTGCGGATGTCACCGTGCAGATGATCAAACTACATTAAAAAAAGCTTTAAACAAATGGTTCCCGGTGGCTGGCAGGCACGGGTGGACAGTCGGGGCAGCGCTGGGGTGCGCCCGGGCTGTGCGTGTGTCTCTGCACGTGCCAGGGTCTCCCGGGGATGATGTACCGCGGCCGGCGGCCGCTGCCACGCCGGCTGCCCTCGCCCCGGGCTCCCGCCGGTGGCACTGCCCTTCATTTTGTATGCATTTGGGTAGCTGAGCGTTGGGGCGCCGAGCAGCTGCCCGGCTGACATGAGCGACGCGCTCAGCCCGTGCGGGCCGACTCCTGTAATTGGGGTCAATCACAGAAAAAAGCCCTGTCACAGCAGAAAGTGCTTTTGGCTGCCAGGGCTGCCACGGACAGCGGCGCTCCAGGGACGGGGAAAGCGCCACACTGCCCTCCCTTCCCTCTCCCTGCCTCTCCTCGCCTGGTTTCTCCTCCCGTAGGTCCTCTCTGCTCCCTCTGTCCCCTGCAAAGCTGCGAGAGCGCTCGCCCCGGTGCCGGTTGCCAGACCTGCTACCCTCCTGGCAGACTCCCCCGGGCTGTTCCCGGGGCTCTTGCTGCCACGAGACGAGCCGTAACCGCGTCTCTGGCTGCCTTTGCCCACTCGCGCAGGACGGGAGCAGCCTCGCTCCCCCTGCGAGCACCGGGGAGGTCCCTGGGCTCCCACAGCGGAGGGAGAAGGTGTCCTCGCTGCCCGCGTCGTCTAGCGCCTCCGAAGGTCCTCTTGGCTTCGCTCCTCTGACACGTTATCGCACAGCCCCTGGGAACACCGTCCTGCATCCGCGGCGGGTTGGTGGAGAGGGCTGGGGGCTACCTCGTGATGGCAATTGGTCCTCGTTGCAAAAAATGCCAAAAAAAAAAAAAAAAGGAAAAATGCGGCCGGCCGGTAGACGCGTTTCGGTGTGTGGAGCCCTCGCTGGCACCCGGTGGGCAGTGCCCGCCGCTGAGGATGGGCGGCCGTGGAGCTGGGCTGTCCCTCCCCGTGTCCCCCGCGTGCAGGGGGGCGAGCAGAGCTTGCAAGATCCCGAGCGGTAGGCAAAGCTCGGGGGAGAGGCTCCCTTTTCCGGGGCGCTGCCGTTGAAATAAATAAACAAACATATAGATCATTCCTGCTTCTTTTTGCTAACCCTGCCAGTCAGTGACAAAGGAGCAAGGGACCTTTCATGGAGATAAATACAGTGCAAGGGGGTAATTAAAGTGACGGATTTCTCCGTGGCAGGAGCTTTCCAAGGCTCTGCTTCCCGCGGCGTCCTTGCGTTCGAGCAGGCAGAGGAGCGAGAGGTGTCGGCGTGTCTCAGAGTGCCACGAGTCGGGGACAGCCGCCTCCACGGGGCCCTCGCCTCCCCAGCAACCTCTCATCAGAGGCTCTTGGAAAGCCCGGGAGGTCTGCAGGCGACCGTCTAAACCCACAAGTAATAACAATCTCATTTCCCTGCCAGTTTGCATCGGCAAGACCTTTCCCTTCTCCTTTCTCCCGCGCGGGGGAAAGGTTCGCAGCCCTCGGCTGGCTCGTGGGTGTTTGCCCTGAGCCGTTCTCACGTTCTCCTGAGCGCGGCAGCGGGAGCGGGGCTGTCCCAGCCGCAGCAGGGCTGACGAACCTACTCGGGAGGCGGGAGACGAAATGGCGCAGCTCGGGGGTTTCGGCAAAGAGGGCTTTGCAAACCCGCAAGAGGAAAAGACGCCCCTGGTAAGGGCAGAAGGAGCAGGGCGGCCTTCCAGGGCTGCCCACGTACGCGGAGCGGGTCCGGGGCGTGCTCTGAAGGGCCGCAGCTGCAAACAGCATCCTCTCCTCTGGAACAGCTGGAGCGCGGGAAGGGGGCACGTCGCTCGGAGCCACCGCAGCCCACCCGATCCGTGTGCATTCCCCAGCGCTTCCCCCTGCTTGGCGTTACTCCTTTGTCTCTGCACAGCTCCGTCGAGGACCTTCTGTCGCTTATCGTAAGAGAAAGTGTGTCTTGCCTTGTTTACGAACGATAAATGGTTTATACACTGCGTGTTAATCGCTACCCAGCACCTTTAATCTGAAGTGTTATCCAAAGCTGCAACCGGGGGCTCATTTGGATTTCTTGTTTGTAGCAGTAATGCCCTTTTAATATGCCAAATGAGAAAGCAAATGAACCTTCCTTACGCTTATGAGTTTTTAAAAACATCTCTTCTTTAGCGGTTGAAGGTCGCTCTTTCGGCAGCTTAATGCCGGACTGTCGGACCCCCTTCGCTGTCTGGGGTCAGCGCTGCTGCTGCTGGCACCGCGTGTTGAAAAGCGCTGGCTGGGCACGGGGACAGCCCCGCTGGCGGGCGGGAGAGCGCTCGGACGAGCGCGGGGCTTGGCTGCTCACGTCCCCGTACGCAGGGTGCCTCCGGCCGCCCCCGCATCCGCAGGCATCGCCGAGCCCCGTCCGGCTCCCAGCCTTCGATAAGGCTTTCTCTGTTGCTCGGCAGCAGACCCGTCTCTTCCGATGCTATCGCACTTTCCTCTCTCTCTCTCCCTTTTCTCTTTTGCTCTTCCTGGGAGCTTGTGTCCTGGTGATCTACGAGTTGTTTGGAGAAGCAGCAAACACTACTTATGCATTATATACGTGTCTTGTCTGTTCCACTTGATAATGCCATTCTTTAATATGCTCAGCAGTAGCTTTTTGGCTGGCTCTTCCCCCCTCTCCCCTGAAGCCTGCCTGGCATGCACCGAGGCCTTTTTATTCTTCAAATAACTTGGGGGATTTTATATCTAACTTTGTCTTCCAAGATCCTCACGCACAGAGGAGAAGCAACCAAACGAAGCAGATATCTGCCTCGGTAGCCTGCAGCGTTTCTGTTCCTTTCCTTGCAAAGGCACGGCAGCTCTGAGGTTTGCTCGGAGATGAAACGGGAGAAGGCGACGATAGATGGGCACATCTGGAAGGTAATGCCTTCGCCCGGCTGCCTGCGGCGGGACCAGTGGCTCCGCGCCTTGGCCCGCTGTCCCGTGTGCTTGTGTCCCGGCGTGGGTCGCGGGCAGAGGGGGAGCTGCCTTTCCTCTGCCTTTGCTCTCGAGCCCGGCCATCGTATGGCCAGTGGCGCTCCGTCGCGGACGGTCGCCAGCACCGCGGAGGCAGCAGGGGAGCCCGGCGGACCCCTCCTGTCGACGGCAGCCCCCGGCGGGTTGCGGCAGTGCCCGCGGTGCCGGGGCTGGGGGGGCTCTGGTTTCCCATCAGGCTGCTGCAATGCGGCGCGATTGCTGAGCGCCCGGGGACAGCGTGGGCTCTCGGAGATGGAGAGTCATTTAACGAAAGGGGGGAAAAAGCTTTCTCGGTCCTCTTTTTCCAGCTGAGAGCAGAGGATCTGGCATCGCTAGTCTGATTCGTGAAAATCACTCTGACCTCTCCTATTGACAGTCTCAGCTCTCCGAAGCCACGGGAACCGTGGCCTCATCCCTGAACTCGGTTATTTTAGCTGTTCTCTCTCCAGCCACACTAAATAAAGCACTCGATGTACTGTACTCAGGGCTCTCTGGCTTAGCTCGGTACACGATGACAGCATATTCTTTTTGATTCCTGGGCAAAAATTTCCACTGTTTCTTGCTTTGTTTGCTCGCCTCCTGCTTTTCGCAGGGAGGGGTGCGTGTGGGTGTTCTCGCATCGGTCTGGCTCGGCGAATGCCAAGCGGGCTCTGCAGGACGCGATGCTTCCAGGCTGGGCCAGCCGCCCCACCGCCGGGAAGGGCAGGGGGGGATTCACCGCTGCCGGCTCCGTCCCTGGCGCTGAGGCTGCGGAATAAATCCTGCCTCCCTCCCCACACGCCCTCCTCCTCTCGGCTTGGTGATGAGCGGGAGAGGAGAGAAGTACATGATGGATAAGCTTTAAAAAGGAGTCCAGGGTCACAGCATTGTCTATAAAAAGTAAATAACGTGAAGAGCAGAGACCCGTCTCCCGGCTGGCACCCGCGATGAGCAGAGAACGTGCCCTGCCTCGTGATGGAGAGGCCCCTCGGGCCTTGGACCCACCGATAAATAAGAGGCCCGTGGGGTGAGCCTCTCCTGTGCATGGCCCAGGGCAGCGAGACAGTCTTGGTGTAGGGAACCGCTAAGGGGGAACGACTCTGAGGCTGTAAAGACGTCGCCGCTTGCACAGTATTTCCTCCTTTTGTGTTTCCAGTTGGCAAACAGCTCTCTGATGTCTTACTCCGAAGGGCTCCGTACGGAAAGCTTCCCCAGATCGGAGCGGCGCTGCTGCATGAATAAATGATGGGGGGAAGCAGTGGGAGGCATGCCGGTCGAAGCGGGTACACCCCGTGCTCCCACTGCCACGGTGCCCAGCCGGCGGGATGCAGCTGGGGTGCTCGCGCGCAGCTGGAAGCGGCAGGCAGGGAAACGTCGTGTCTTTGGTCGCTGGGTGCGACGACGGGCGTGCTGGGACAGCATCCCACCCTCCCGGGAGCCGGGGAGGAGGGCTCCGCAGCATCCCCGCCGCCTGAGTCAGCAGCCGCAGAGAACAACTTNCCCCCCCTCCCTCCCGAGAGTCCTGAATTATAATGGGGTTACGGAGAAGCTTCGCTGAGCAGCGCCCCCAGGATGATGAGCCGGTCACGCAGGCTCAGGCAATAATATTTAGCGCCACAATTATCCCTTGGAATGTCCTTGGAGAGTCTGCAGGGGCTACGAGGAAAGGAGGAGAGCGGGGAAAGCGGCTCCTTGCCGGGATAGCGCCTTGCATCCCCCGNACGTCGTGTCTTTGGTCGCTGGGTGCGACGACGGGCGTGCTGGGACAGCATCCCACCCTCCCGGGAGCCGGGGAGGAGGGCTCCGCAGCATCCCCGCCGCCTGAGTCAGCAGCCGCAGAGAACAACTTGACCTTGCGTGGAAAGAGATGTCAAACAAATCTTTGTGCTCGTCACACATGGTTTGACACACACGCGCACGCACGTGGCTCCCCGCAAATCAATCTCTTGCTTTGGCCTGGCCGCTTGATCCCTTTCTGGGCAGGAACGTGAGGCTGATGGCGCTACATCCACCTCCCACCC
>VZTV01005363.1:3768-36117 GCA_013400875.1 Anhinga rufa | reverse complement strand
CCCCCCCTCCCTCCCGAGAGTCCTGAATTATAATGGGGTTACGGAGAAGCTTCGCTGAGCAGCGTCCCCAGGATGATGAGCCGGTCACGCAGGCTCAGGCAATAATATTTAGCGCCACAATTATCCCTTGGAATGTCCTTGGAGAGTCTGCAGGGGCTACGAGGAAAGGAGGAGAGCGGCTCCTTGCCGGGATAGCGCCTTGCATCCCCCGAATCGGCCCTAGAGGTGCTGGGGGGGAAGCAAGGACCCCCCAGCACAGTAGTTTCCCAGCGTGTGTCCCCCTCCGGGCGGGTGCAGCAGGGCTTGCCGGGGTCAGCTTATTTAACTGCTTTCCCTTGTTCGGTGTCTAATTTGACAAACTCTACGGCAATGAGCCAGCCGCTCTGCCTACCTGACCTCCCCGACCCCCTTGTTAACCTCTCTCCTACCGAGTTGCTCTAAGCCGGGTCCAAAAAGCGCTTCCAACTCTGAATTATGCGGCCAGGAGGTGAGATGTGAGGGAAGCTGAGGCTGGAGGACCCCTGCCACTGGTGCAGGGATATTCGGGGAGGAAAGGCGTTTTAGGACGGCCTCTATGCACAGAGCTGAAACGCGATGTTTTCGGGGACGCACGTTGACCTCAGGGTATTGCATTTTTCTCTTTTAAGGAATGGCCGAGGTGCCTGGCCACCGCTGATTATTTATTATGTGGTGCTGTGGCAGTTTGGGTCCCCAGCAAGGTGTCTGTGCTAGGCTGCGATGCGGCGGGGAAAGCATGGGGCAGGAACGTTTCCTTTAAATATATGCGTTGTACCATAAAGACACACTGCCGTAGCCTCATGCAGCAGAAATACGGCAAAACGGATGATTCTGCGAACGCAAGTGCTTTTCTTCAGCTGAACTTGGCCCTCCGGTGTCCCGCCTCAGCCACGACAGTTCACTCGGCGATGACGTTAAGTGATGGGAAATGGGTTTGTAATGGGGAGCGCTGAGCCGCTCTGACACCGGGCAGTCCCACCAGCTTCAGCTGCGATACGTCCTTTATTGGGCTATTTTCAGCCAACAATGAAATTAGAGCGGTGTCAAACGTACAAGGATAAAAGGGGGTTTTTCTCTCTTGGGAAGAGAAAGAGGTTAATTTAAGAAGAAACGCAAAGAAAGCCTTTGTCCGTTCCTGGACGGGTTCAAGCACGGGAATCTGCAGCTTTCCCTTTGGGGAGGAGCTCTCGGGGCTTTGTTGCCGCTTAGCGAGGTGCCGGTCGGCAGCGTGGCCTCCCAGGTGCCCCAGCCGCTCCTCCGCCGATCTTCCACGCTGGGTGCCCGGGGAAAGCGAGTCCAGATTAGCTCTCCCACCCCTCCACCGAGATGGGGACCCGGGGCTGATGGGCAGCGGGAGAGGACGTGGCCCCGGCTGCCCCCCGTTTTCTCTGCACACCGTGTAGCGCGCCGGCAGGATCCAGGAGCTGAAGTGTGCCGTTTCGGGGAGGACTGAAGCAGCGCCCGGGGGAAACGCAGGGAGCCGGGCAAAGCCCGTCGGCCCCTGCGCGACCGGGTCCCGCACGGCAGCAGCCCCGCGGCCGGTGGCTTCCCTCACCCTTCGGCCTCGAGCGTGGTTCGGCAGCGTCGGCTGCCTCCTTCCTCCGCGCTTTGGGGCAGGGAGCGGTTTTAATAACTTTTTTGTGTAAAGACATAATTACACTCGCCTGATTAATCTTCAGGCTGAGTCGAGCGCTCGCCATAAATCTTTGAAACAAACACGTCTATTTATATTTTAATTATCTTTCTTCTTTCTTAAAGTTCAGGTTGATTTGAGCTTCTCCTACATATTTATCAACGGAGCAATTCTCTCCTCGCCTTTTCCGGGCGTCTTGCGGGCAAGACCGCGGTGCCGGGCGGAGGCGGCGCCGTCGCTCCTCAGTGCCAGATCGCCGTTTCAGGCTGGGAGCCGATTTGCGTCTGCGAGCGCTCAGCCTTGGCGTGCCCGCAGCCTTGCTGGAAGAGCCCCTTTCCAGTGGCCGCTTGAGCGGAGGGAGAGAAAACCTGTCTGTGAGGGAGCGTGGACGCCGAGCTTCGGGGAGCCCGCTTCCCCTGAGTAACCGCTCCGGCCGCCCTTTCGTCCCCAGCGAGCCGCTGTGATTTGTAAACATTAATAACCGCTATTACTGTTAAAAAGGAAAGGAAGCGCGTAGCCCTGTAACTAATTGCTTGAAGGGTTTTCAATGAGCCGCAGTTGAAGTCCCTTATAAAGTCTCCCGCCGCGCGGACCAGATTGCCGTTATGATCGGATCCTTCCCTAGACCTATTAATTTTGCCCAGAATTAAGAGCCGAACAGATGCAGGGAGAAGGCTACTCTGATTAACGTAGCTCTCTTCAAAGACCGCCGGCTCCTCCGTCCTCAACCAGGCCTCATTGCGGCCGGAGAACGCAGGCGCCAACGGGTGATCGCGGCAGATGTCGCCTCTCGGAGATGGGGCCCCTCCAGGGTGCGAAAGCTTATCCAGACACTCAGTGGGAAGCGCCAGCCCTAGCGTTCTCCTCCTGCAGCCGGACGGTGGTTGGGGCTGAGCAGCGATGGCCGTTTTGCGGCCAGGGAGGCTAAATTTTAAGAAATTCCCTAACCCTGCGGTTTGGTCCCAGTTCTTAAATTCTTTTTTTTTTTCTCCTTGCGCTTCCCCTGTAGCTTTCCCGCCCTCCTCTTTACGCCGCTCCTCAGGGAGGAGGGCGCATCCCTCGCCCTGGTGCCAGCACAGGAGGGGAGAAGGGATTTTCCCCTCCCACGCAGCCAAAATACCATTATGCAAGGAGATATATTTCCATCCCCATCCGAGTGCCCACGTGCCGCTTAAATGAAGCTCTTTAACTGAATGTTGTGGTGGCATTTCACATGGGGGAAATTGCTCCAGTATTTACTGCTATTAAATTAATTTCTCAGTAGAGGATTTTAGACTCTTTTAATTCATGAGGATATTTTAGGTCCTGTTTACTGTCTGGCGCTTAAAAAAATTGTCTCGAGCATTTGTTTGCCGAATATAACGCCGTTATTACATTAGCTTTTTCTCGCAGGAGAGACAGGGGTTCATTAATGTTGATGTGGAGCTTATTGTATCGCCGAGCTCTCCGAGCAGCGGGTAATTTTTCATAACATATGTGCGGCAATATTCAGGCACATAAGGATGAGCGGAAAATGGTTGTAGCCTGGCACCCGTACGCACCCTGAAAGACTGCGGCTCTACGCAGCTCCGAGGGGAGATGCTTTGAGCCCTCTACTGTGTGTGTGTGTGTATATATAGATATGGGGATATATATGAATCTATGAACATATATCGTGCCCCAGCCGCAAAGGGCGCCCGTCCCTTTAGGCAGAAACGCCTTCATGTCCAGGCAGGGGACTGCGACCACAGGAATGTCTCTTTTTCTCAGAGAACAGACAGCAAAACGCTGAAAGAGGCGCAGGCTGAGGTGGGACGGGGCGGGGGGGGAAGAAAAAGCGCCTCGCTGGAAGTGTTACGAGCATCTCTTCGTTACCAGTGCCTTCCCCTCCGAACGGCTGCGTTCCTGCGGCGGCGATGGGCAGCGATCGGGCTCCCAAGCGTGGGGAAGAGACTTGCTTGGACAGATGAAAGGAAACCGTCTCCTTCTAAATGCCGGTGCCCAGAGCGCGGTGCTCCGGCCTCCTTGGGCTGTGCGCGCGGCCGGAGACGCGCACGCAGCTCCTTCGCTTATGAAATATAGCGCTTGGGCAGGGGCGAAGCCCGCCGCAGCCATCCTCCGCTCGCCGAGGCCGAGCGAGGTGTTGCTTTCATCTGGCGATAATGAAAAGCTCCTGTCTGGTTTCTTCATCTGGGCCAGCGTTGAGCGCGGGGTTTTGATCAACAAAATGCTGCTATTTGGGACTTCTTCCCTTTTGTTTTGAAGCAGAAATGTGAGGAGGCGGGGAGGGGAGCACCGAAAGCCTGTGAAGATCCAACCAACCAGGCTTCTCAAAGCAAAAACCGTAATTATTATCCCCCTGAGAAAAGAGCTTTTCTCCGAGCCCTATCAAAGCCGCGCCGCATCCTTCAGATGAAAGCCCGGCTTTTTAGTTCCTTCCTCTTAACACCTCGTCTGTTTTTAAGCTCCGTTGTTCCTAAATGAACAAACGGTTTGTCTGCTGCGTCCTAAATAACCAACTCGCTAGCAGCCGGGCTGGCGTCGCTGCGGAGCGGGCTCTGGCGCCGTACCTAGGCGCTGCGCTATCTATCCCCTGCGCTTGCTCTGCCGCCGCCGTCGAGCAGGAGCTCCGCACGCTTTGCAAGGCAGTTCAGCCCTTCCAGACGGCAAAAGAAAAAAAAACCCAGCCTCTTCCGATTTTTCAAACAGAAATAATAAAACAAAGGGTAGCAAGTGGCAGATGTTGCACAAGGTAGTTGGCAGCCCATCGGTTTCTGGCAGGTTTGGGGTTTTTTCCCCGCTCCCTCCCGTGTGAAATAGCTGTCCGGCTAAGCTGCAGGGCTTGCTCGGAGAGAGCTGCTGTCGGCAGAGGGAAGAGCCGGGGGCCCAGCGCGGGTGCTCGGGGAGCCCACCCCGGGGACGGCCGGGCGCTTTGGGGTGCCAGGCTGGGGCTGCCCGTCGCCCGCCCCGGCTTCGCTGCGACTCCCGGGCGCACGCGGACAGCGAGGCCTGGAAGCTTCATCCTCCCCAAAATCGATACTTACCTCCAATCTCTTCTGCTCTCGTGAAATGAACTGTGTGACGGATCAGAGGAGAGCCGAGCGAGCGGCGTGCGGGGGGGCTCGGCAAACTGCTATCTCTGTTTGCCGTGAGGCTGAGCGGCATGATACGGGATTACTCCTTATTAAATATATATATGCTCTATGTTTACATTTGCTAGAGGCTGGCGGATGCTCGAAACCCTCTCTCCCGGTGTTGGCTTTCATTTGTTTAAACTGTTTTCAGAAGCACTCGAGGGAGCGGGACGAAACGCAGCATCCCGTACGGGAGCGGCGAGCCCGCCGCAGGGGACCTGCGCTGCTTGGAGCGCTTCTCCGCGCTTGCGGGCCGGGACATGGCGGTGCGCCGTCACGGCGAGCGGTGCCGCGGGGGTTTGCGCCCCAGCTTCGCAGCCTCGGCTGGCGGGGGGTTTCCTCGCAGGACTCCCCCCTGCCCCCCTCCGGAGCAAGAACACGTCCGTACCTGTGCCGGCGACGGGCAGCGGTGCGGGCGAGGTGGGGGGAGCGGGAATGGTACCCGGGGCGACCCGAAGGGGAAGCGCTCGTTTTCCTCCAGATATCTCCCCCACCCGCCCAAAAGGAGCCTCGGTGAGGGGGAGGGAAGGCTCGAGAATAGAAACTGGGCCGTGAAATTCATCCTTCTGGTCTGGAATTAAATGGCTTTATAGTTATTTATAACTTGTTAGGGTGAGATCCCATCCGGTGATTACGTGTCTGTAGTCTCTAATTTTTTTAACTTTTATGGGTTCGGGGGGGAAACGCGCCTTCTCGTGTGCGTACGGTGCCTTGCACGAGGGGCTGTTCAGTACCCAGGGCCTCTTGGCACCGTGAAAATACAAAGGATAAATAATAGTAAACATCCAGAGCTCCATCCGAAGCCGTTCCAACCTGCCCGCGCCTGCCAATGCAGCAGCTGTATGGAAATGCTTTCCCCTAGCAGAATTTATCTTGTGTTCAGGGCTTGCAGGATCCGGACCCGGAGGCGAAAGTTGTTGTTTTTCTTTGGAGTTTCTTCTCTGTGGAGGCACTTATCACATTTCGGCGCGCTCGCTCCTGGCGTCACCTGGGATCCGGAGGCAGAGGGGCCGCTCGAAGTGCCCGCGGGGACAAGCGCGCCCGCACGTGCGCACGCAGCCGCGTACGCAGAGTTACCCAAACACCTCTGAGCCTCGTGAAAAGCCGTCTCCGGCTCGGTCTTTCATTTCTGCTTTGAGTGAAAACTCTCGCCGTGCCTTATTTCAGGAATGAAAGTTCCTTATAGCCGCTGTTTGCCTAGAGGCAATAACGATTAAAAATAAAAGCAGCCAGACAAAAAGCTCTGGGGGCCTGATAGCTAATTAGTCCAACAGTGGCAAACGATGACCGCCCATCAGTAAAATATAATTGCCCGCACATAACGAATTAACTCGGGCAGCAGGCTCTGCGCGCCGAGCTTTGGCGCGGGGAGCAAGGGCTCTTCCTTCCCAAGGTGAACCGAAGTATTTGCAGCAGGGTACGGCTGTCGCGGCCCCTCCGCTCGCAAACCTTGCCCAGCACGCAGGGACGGCAGCCCGTCGTGCCGCGCCAGCCCGAGCCTTAATCCCCTGGACCTCTTCCCTGGCGTCGGCAGGGTGTTTCCGTAAGAAAGGCAGCGGGGAAGCTCCCCTTATGGGCCTGTACATCTGAGGGGGACGGCGTGCAAAGGCTGGAGCGGCCTTCCCCGGGACTTTCTGCTTTGCAGATGATGGATCTCGGGGGAGAAGATGAATGTGCAGCGCTGTGCCTAGATAGGAATTAATCTGCATTGCGCCATTTATCTCGGGGGGGGAAGATCTGAAAGCAGCGTTTAGCAGGGAGCGCTGCGCTCTGGGACTGCTTCCCCCGGGATGATATAAACACGCTGTGTGGTGCTTATCTGGTTTTAGGGGAATAGGGCGTCTGGAGGGGCAACGGGGGTGGGCCGTGTTCTGCTTAGCGAGGCTTCCTCTGTGCAGGATGGATGTTGTATGGGGGGATGCTGTAAAGCATCCCCTCGGTCCGGCACGGCATAAATGGCACATGCTCGGTGGTCCGGGGTCCGTGCTTGCCGGCGGAGCGAGGAGCAAAGGGCTCCTCCACCATCTCGGTTCCCCTTAGCGACTGCCAGGCGACGGAGCTGGAGCGGGGAGAGGCTTTTTGCGGCGGCAGGTGGGTACCGGCACGCTTGGCTCCTCGGTTTTCAGCCGTGGCGCTGATGTGTCGGGTGATCCTCGCTCACCTTTGGAGGTGAGGTCCACGCTGCAGGAGTAACGCCAGAGCTAACGGCAGGTTTCGCGAGGCGGTTTTGCTAGCGTGCGTGGCGCAAAAGCACCTTCTTCCTGCCGTCTGGGGAGGGAGTCTTCCCAAACACCCTGCCCAGAGACCGCAAAGAAAGGGTGGAAAGTTCTCTCCGTTGCTGTAAAACGCAAACGGCTACAGAGGCCCGACGCCAGTTCTCGTCCCAGGAACGTTCGGGAGAGATCTGGTTTGCTCCGTGGTGCCGGTGCTGGCCTTCGCCGTGGCGTGGAGGAGGTCTCGGAGAGACCAGGGCTGACCTGGCTGGCTGTGCCGAGCCTGCGACCGTCAGGGGCTGCCTGGGTGGCTTTCCCGAGGCAGCTCCACCGCCCCGGTCTCAATCCCGTCCCTCCCCAGCGAACGACCGCTCGTTCGCCGTCCCACCGCAGGCCTTTGTGGACAGCATGCTCCTTGCATGGAGGCCCGCTTATTCTCCCTCGGTATTTAGAAGGTAACTGTGAAGCCTATTTCTTTTCAGCTATTAGTGTCTCGAATGTAAGGTCCCCAAGATGCTCTGGCTTGAAGCCTCTTCAAAGGACTCCTAAAAGACGGACCCGACCGACCCCATGGATGCGCAGACGTGTCCACCTTTGCTTGCCTCTCTTCTTACCATCTCTGCAGAAATACAGTCGGGTTCATTTCTGGCACAGGAAAAATGAGGAGCATTGCAAAAATCAATGTCCAGCGGAGGACAGAAGCGACAGGAGGGCTGAAGGGGAGGATGCCGCTCCCGGTTTCCAAAGGGTATTTTAGCCAAAAAAAACCCAAAACACCCTGTGAAAAGAGCAGCTTTTGCAAAGCCCACCTGGTCCTCGGGACGCTCGCGGTGTGGTGGAGCTTCATTGCGGGAGCATGTGAACCTCCGCGACGAAGGCGGTTCTGGCCATGACAGTCAAGTCCCGTCTTACGCCCTGTAACGTCCCAGCCTGAAGGTGTGCTGCCGTCCGCTCTAGCCCAGAGGGAAAGTCTGTCAGGGATGCGGGTGTCTCGGCGAGAGCAGGCAGGAGGAGAAAGGGCCGAGGCTCAGGGGGATCCCTCTCCCTTTAGGACATCTTAAAGGATCGCTCCCTTTGGCGTGAGGTTAACAGAAAGTAAATGGAGGGTACTCGCCAGGCGCCAGCCCGTGACATTTTTATTCCACTCTGGAGGAAGGTGAAGCCGCTCTCGGGTCTTTGATGGATGAGCATGTTATCAATCCGCTCCTCGCAAGCGGGATCCAGAGCAGGAGTAGCCGAGGGATGGCTCCTCTGCTCGCTAGAAAGTCTCTTTTTCAGCCCTTAAAAAAAAAAATAAAAGACAACAGAAATAAATCCTCCTCCTGCAGTATTGCAAACAGGTTTGAAAGCGAGGTTGCCTTGAGCGGAGGGGATGGGAGCGCATCGGTGGGTTGCAGTAAGCCGTTGGGTTCTTAAGGGGGAGGCTTGCTGCCCAGCACAAATCTGGCTCAATAAAGGTCAAGCCTGCTACGAGGGGTGGCAGGGACCTGGGCAGTACCCCTCCGAAACCTCTCGAAAGAGCAGGAGAGGTTTCTGTAAGCAACCCTCTGAAAACCAGTCCTTTCAGATATTTACTTGAAGCAGCGAAAGGTCTCAAGAGCTGGAAAAACTCGTTTGAGTGTCCTTCGTTAAGGCTTTCATTGATGGGGGTGGCCAGAGAAGTCCCTCGTCCCTGGGCTGTGAGCAAAGCCCTGCTCGGGCTCGGTGCGCCGCGGTGCCTCGGGCACCATTACAGGGTAATAATGGTCTCGTTTGAATTTTATCTGCACCATATAAATTTAATAGTTTCACTGGAGTGTGCTCTTCATGTTGTCATAATGTAGGGATGTTTGGGAAGGCTTCACAGGTGGTTTAATTAGCAAAGTTACTTGGGAGGGTATTTTGCATTATCTTCCGTCTTTTCTTTCTACTAATGCTTTATAATTTATGTTGGCCGAGAAGCGCGTAAGCTTTGCTGCACATCATGAACAGCGGGGGTTGGAAGCCAGTGGTTAGCTTAGCTTCCAAGGGCACGGGGAAGGCAGGTCACTGGCAGGCAGTTTATTAGCTGTCGTTTTCTGTGCCCCCGGCAAAAACAAATACATCAGCGGGACCGGACCCGTCCTCCGCAGCGCTGGCAGCCCGGGGCCCCGGCTGGTGCGCGCTCGTCCCGTCCTGCCCCACGGTGCTGAGCTGGGGCAGGAGCACGCCGCCAAGGATGCTCGGAGGGGGCTCGCCACGCCGAGCAATGCTGCCTTTCCACGGGAAGGTCTCGAGCGCTTCCCCGGGCAGCGGCAGCGCCGTTAAGGGCTGCACTTGTGTCCTCCGCACAGCAAAAACCACTTGTGCGTTCGCATGGGAGTCCCACGGCAGCTCCGCTCGGGCCTTCCGTCTGTCTTTCTGTCTTGTGTCCTAGTAACGTCACACGCCGCTAACTGCCTGGCTCAAAGCCCGGGGGAGCCAACAGGAAGGTTTTCACCGACGTCCGTCTGCCTTGGACCAAGTCCAGGGGCAGGAGTGGGATTAAGACATCTGCCCGCTCCCCGGACAGCCTGGGCGATGGCCATGGCCAGTGGCACTCCAAGCCCTGCCCGGCGCTGCCTCTCCTGCTCGGAGCCCTCCTGGCTCCTCGGCTCCTGCGAGCGCCCCATCCCTCGCAGCAAGCCGGGAGCCGCACGGCGGCCGTGCGGGCAGCCTCCGTGTCTGCCCTGCTGAGGGCAGGCCTCCTTTGGCGCAGGGGTTACCTGCGTTCGAGCGCTCCCGGCAAAGCAGCCTGCTCCTGACACACGTAATAACGCAGGAAGAGGTTTTCCTGCTGCAGTGGTGGGCAACAGAAATTCAGATTAACTCTCCCGCTCCTTTTTTTTTCTTTTCCTACGTCTGAGAGTGTGAAACGCTCAGGATGGCAGTCCTATCAAATCGGTGCCGTAGCTCAGGCTTTAGGTGGGCAATTGCGACCGGCAGCAGAACGCTGGAATCCATCGTTAGCTCGCGGCGCTTTCTTTCCTCCGACGCTTTCCCGCCGGGCCCACTCCGAGCCTCGCCGGCAGCGGAGGGAGCGCCTGCGCCAGCGATGCCAGGCGTCCCAGCAGCAGCCCCGTGTCCTTCCCCCGGCTCCCTCGGGATTTCAGTGTGGCTGCTCAGGGGCTGTGGTGTCCTGCTGCGGGAAGTTTGGGTTGAAGACAAAGAGGTCACATCAGAAAAGATGCCGGGGGCTGGGGAGGAGCGAGGAGGGCAGGGAAGAGGAGCCCGGAGGTAGGAGGCAGCCCAGGCGTCGGGACTGCCCGGCAGAGCCTGGTGAGGCGTCTGCGGTGGGGATGCGGGCGACAGGCGGTGCCGAGCAGGGCTCCCTGGGGCACCCGAGCCGCGCCGCTCCGTCGGGGAGCGGGGTCTGGCCGCCCATCAGGCACGCGATTGGTATGCCGGGGGCAGCGGGGGGACGCGGGGCCGGGCTGCTGGGCCAGCTCGAGTGAATGCGGGCCAATTAAGTCTTGCACTGAACTTCTGCCAAATTCAACGGGTTCCAGCGGATTCGTTTCTACCGGAGCCTTCGGAGAATGAAATATGCCTGGGTTGAAAGGGGAGAAAATATTCCCACCAAACCATTCAGGACTACCCCCCGTCGCTCTGCTTTCATGCCCATTGCCTCCTCCACGGGCTGGTTTGCGTGAAAGGCTCCCATGGAGCTGCTCCTCCGGCGCACGCCCGGGCTCGTACTCCATTCGCCCCTCGCAAATTGGAAAGTCTTTTGGAAGAACGCAAAGCTAAAACCTCTGGTTTTTAGTGCAGTCTGGCTCCTGTTCATAAAAGCGGAATTAGAAAAGGTTATATTCTGAAGGAAAATGCTTCTGTTACCTGCGTTAACAAAAGTGAGTCACGTTTGATGGAGGATTTAATTTGACGAGTCCTAGCTGCCAGTCAGACCCAACGCGCACGATGCAGGGTGAGCGAGGGACCTGTCGCCCTGTGCCAGCGCCACCCCTTGTTTCCTGGAAACTTCACCCCCGAGGCTTCAATCCCCGACCGAAAAGAAAGAAGGAAAAAAAAAGAAATCCGGGTTCTGAAGGGCATTTCTTAAAGATTGCAGGGAGGCATTTAGTTATGTAGAAATAAAACATGAATTTTAATGTGAGGCATTAACATGAACTCTTTTAGGAATAACTACAGGACTTCATGATGAACATATTAGAGCACCGCTTCAGCTCAGGCGCCTGCCAGTCTTCATAAATCAGCTCCAACAAGTTAATTCTTCATAAAGGAGGATGAATTTGAATCTCAGGGAGAGGTGAATGGGTACATAATAAAAGAAGCAGCATAACTTGGAGCACTCGAGCCCCGGCAGGTGGGAGGAGTAGGGCAACATCGGACGACGCAGAAGCGAATAGGAGTTTTAGGGGTCGTTCTTTAAACCCCAGCCAGAAGCAGTAACCGCAAGGACAGCTCTTGCCTCTTGCGTGTATCGCGATAGCTTCCAGAGGCGCCGGGGACGCTCTGCGTCCCATGAGGACGGCCAGCCCCGCGGGAGGCGGCGCGGCACTTGCGACCCGGAGGCTGGCGTTGGTTTGGAGAGCGGGCCCGGGGCGACGACGCTTTGCGTCCTCTCGTCGGTTCATTTTCATTGCAGCGTCCTCCTCGAGGAGGAGCGCGCTTGTCCTCCCCGGCACGGGGGCATGCCTCTCGCGCCACGCCTGTTAAAAAAGGCAGCTGGGATGTTCCCCCTCGAATAGAGCTTGCCGTCGAGCCAGGCTACTTTTTATTTGCTGTTGATTTTATTGATGTTATTGACTTTTTCGTGGGGCGCTTTGGGGACGTTCGCGTGATAGCGTGCGCAGATGCTACAAATTGCTTGATGTTACCCAGCGTTTAACTCGCGCTCCGCACCAGCGAGAGGCGCGTTTTTATTAAGAATCTGTTGCAGACGTTGCTTTTGGTTTTATGATAAAGCGTATGATGCAGTCGTCACCACCGCCGTCCCAGCGCGGCTACCGGCTAAGGCGAACCAACGGTGTGTCGTGCAAGCGTTTCGAGGACGGTAGCGGGTGCACGTGGCGCACGGACTCGTGGCAAAGAGCCTCCCGTGCTGTGTAACGGCACCCCGGCAGACAGGCAGCCTGGAGGGGATTTCAGCACGACGCGACCGAGACGCAGGAGCGGGGCCGCTGTTGTGGGGTTATTCCCAAGCCGCCTTCCTGCAAGCGAGGCTTGAATCTTGCGGACGCCGTAATTAAGAGGGATGTAATTACGGAATGGGAATCACGAGGGGTGAAGGAGGTCGGATGGGCCTGAATGTTTTGGAGCTCCCAAATAGGCTCGGTAAGCCAAGATCACTGTCTCCACAACCGCTCTCCTCTTGTTGGCGCGGACGCGGCAAGGCTAGCCGCCCGACCGCCGATGCCAGGCGAGCCGCTCCGGAGCAGAGACGTCTGGCCCCCGGAAAGGTGGTGGAGTCAAAGGGTTCATGCGGAGGAGAGGGGGGACGAGATGCTGATCTCTGTGGCTGCAGCCCTCCCCTGAGGCATTTCTTCACGTCCTTGCTGCCCCTACCCTCTGCAGCTCTCCCCTTCGCTTCACCCGCGCAGCTGGTGGTGGAGCATTAAAGCGTTTTGACCAGAGGTTTTATTGATCGGGCTCTGGAAATGCGATGTTAACACAGCAATGCACACAAACACCATTAATATTTCAATACGTGGGTGAGGACAGGGAGAACATGCCTTATTTTTCCCCCTGTAAATAAAACAAGATCACTTGTTTTCTATTCCAAGACTCGCCGCCTGCCTGAGACAGTAATATTTTAAAGTTGATTGGATCTTAAAAGCGTAAGAGGTCCCCGGTGGCCCGACTTTGGCTGGCATTATCAGCTCAGCCATCGCCTTACGAAGCAATCTCCTCTTGAACCATCCTGTGCTCCCTCATCCTTTAAAAACGCTCAGCCCGGAAGCGGCTCGGTTCTCTCAGGCTAAGACGGGACGGCGATGGCGAGGAATGAAGATGAATATCATCGCGCCTGTGACCTTGGCAGCAGCCGGCCTCGTCCTTGGGACTTGGAGCACCTCCGAGTTTCTGTTTGCTTTTCTTTATTCACCAGGGACAGGTTGACAGTGCCATCCTTCAGGTTGAAAAACGCTTCGAAGGGAAGGAGCCGGAGGAGCGTGGCGGGGCGGGCTGGACCATGCCGTGCGCGGCGCGGAGGGGCTGCCGGCACCCTGTTGCTCTCGCGCAGCCGCGTGCCGCAGGGGAGCGCCGGCAGCACCGAGGCGTATCGCCCAGCGAGGACCACGAGGCCCCGTGGCTCAAAACCTGGTGGTGTCGTCAGGAGGGCGAAGCGAAGGAAAGGGTCCTGGAGCCGGGAGCTGCCACGGTGCTCCGCCACGGAAGACGCTTTCGGGCAGAGCCGCGGCTCCAGGAGAAAGGTCTTGGCACGCCTCCCACGGCAGTTGCGTGGGTTTTGCACGGTGGAATTGCCAGGGTGGTTTCCAGAAAGCGGGGGAAAACGGCTCTGGGAAAGTCTGGGCTCATCTGAGCGTCCGTGCTGGAAAACGCCTGGGAAAATGGAAGGAAAGGGGCGAGGCGGGAGCACCTGCCTTCTCCGCGGCTACCCGGAGGGGAGGGGGGATTCTGACAGCAGATGGCTCTCGAGCGGAACAGGAGACGGCAAGATTATACCTCGTGGTTAGAAACGGGAGTCGGGCAAATTCATGCGAGAAATACGGGACAAGTTCTTGGCAGCAGGGTCGTAAACCATGAGAGCGGTTTACCTAGGGATGGCAGCGCAGCTTCCTGAAGTCTGTAAATCAACACCAGATACCCACGCGATCTCCAGGCGGAGAGCACACGGGCGAGCTTTCTGAAGGCTGGCCTCCTTTTTGCTACGCTAACTCCGCTTCTAATTAGGCTTTTGAAAAAAATTTTAAAAAATTTAAAAATCCTCCCAGTTGACTGGCCTTTGCGGTGAATTTCCCCTTTGGTTTTCATCTCAGCCCTGTGAAACTGGGACCGTGTGTCTGCAGTTTTTATTACCGGCTTTAAATAATTCTTCCAAAATACTCTCTTGTACAAAATGAGACCGATACTTATGTGTCTGTGGTATCTAGGAGACTGGCAGAAATCGTGCTCTGCGTGATTATCCAAAGCAGTTGTCATGTTACGCGCGTCGCCGACGGTATATAATTATGTATTAGGGCTCTCTCCAGGTAGAGCATCTCGGGGCAATTAGAGCACGCAGCAGAGGGCACGACAAAGACCGGCGGCCAAGGGACTTTGTCCCTCTGAAAGGGAAATAATTGTCCCAAAACGTGTTGTTTGCATTTTTGCTGCCTGAAAGTAAAGTGGGTCCATTAGAGAGAGCTGATTTTCTTGCAAGACCTCGTCCGAGCTTACCGGAACGCTCTTCCGCTGGCTCCAGCTCTGCCACTGCTGCGGTGAGCCGGGTCAGGGGGCCCGCGCCGGCGCGGAATATTCCGACTGCGTTTGCAGCGTTGTGCTGGGAATCCCAAGGGGGTCGGACCCCCCGGCCGGCCCCGCTTTGCCGCTGGGTGACGGAGCCGTGCGAAGCGCTGGGGGACGCCGGTGCCGTCGGGCAGGGCAGGATCCTGCCTCCGCAGGGGCCGATGTGCGCCCCGGCGCCCCTGTAACTCCGCGGTTTGTGCTCCAGCACCGTACTATCTACTCGTATTATTGATGATTAAAAGCTTACTCGGGCCTTTTAAAAGCTGCCCGTGATACCTGGCTGGGTGGGTTCTTGCGCGCATGAGGTGCGACTAGGGTTACGCGTGAAGCGCGTTTCTTCGGGGGGCACGGCTGCAGAGCTGTCGGCTTGGCTTCTCAGCAGGCGCCCTCCACCTGGGCGCTGGATCCGGGTGTTCTGGTTCCCGCGGGATGCCGTTGACGTCCCGCAAGCTGGGAACGGCGGAGGTCTTGTCTCGCTGGGAGCTTTGGCGATGAGGGCATGCGTGGAGACGTGCTGGGGGTACCTGGTCGGGAAAGCATGCGGCCCTCATGTTCCCAGGCCAGCTCCCTGCAGGGAGAGCAGTAAGGAGAGGAGGCACCAGATGCCGGTTCAATGCCATACCGGAGGATAGAGCTGAGAAGTCAGCGATGATGCATTTACTTTAAAAAGCGTGGGAGATAAATCACCAGGTTCTGGGATGAACGGTCCCTTAAACAAATGGCTCGAGCACAGCCGTTTCTCTTGCCGAGCCTGCCCCAGCCTGTCACCTCCCAGGGGAGCAGCGGGAATGCTGGGGAGCCCTGGGGTGCCTCCAGTGCAGAGGCTTGCAGACCAAAAATATCATCCAAAACGTGCACTGCTGCCTTGCATAGGGGCCCAAGGAACAGGGGGAGAAGGCAGGAGGGAAAGCGGCAAGCATCTGATGCCGATCACACGGGAATCGGAGAGGTGGGACGCTCGCCTTCTCCGCTGACACGTGCCACGAGTCCCAGGCTCGTGCAGACACCTACACAGCACGGGGATGCAGCCAGGGCCTCCCTCCTCCTCCTCCTCCTCCTCCTCCCCTTTGCAAACGAGGAACAAAGCAATCTTCATTCCTGCAGGAGATTCTCATTCTGTTTTGAAACAAGGGGATTATACCTGGAAAGATAATATGTACCTTTAGTGCTTCCTTTTGACCACAGGAGCGGAGCCGCCTTAAAATAACCACCCAAGGGAAACCTGTGGGTTCTGAGCAGCGTTTCCATCCCTACTTCACTGCCATGCTCCCTAAAGAGAGCTGCCTGCTCTTCTTCCCCCTCCCTCTCCCTCCGCTCGCCACTCTGCAGCTCCCTGTATTTGGGAGACACCACAAGACCAACCGCAGCAACAGCAGCCATGGCATCGGGGCGCCTGTGGCTCCGGAGAGCGGCTTTGCTGGCTCTGCTGGGGCCGTGTTCGTGAGCGGCGGCGGTTCGAGCATCGAAACTCGTGCAGGGGCATTTGCAGATAGGGCTTGCATGTAAAATCGTGCAGCCTGGGCACCTCCCTGGAAAAAAAGGCAGCTCCTGCCCGGGAGGTGTTAGCGAGGAGATGAGCGAAAACAGAAGGATGCAACAGGTTGGGGAACTCGGGGGGACGCCGAGCGGGTCCACGCTGTCGGAGTCGGCAGCAGGCGAAGCCGGGGAGCCTCCCACCAGCTGTTCTCCAGCCCTCTGGGTGCTGGCGGAGCCTTGCTGCGGATGTCGGTGCAGATGTTTCCCCTCCAGAAAAAGGGCTTGGCACCCACCCTGCAAACGAGCCGGCGTCCAGGAGAGCCGCGGAGAGCTGGCACGGCTGCAGCTCGGGGGGAGCGCCGCCACATCCCGAGCCCCGGGGAGGGATAGCCGCGTGCGAGGAGCTCTCGGCCCGGGGGAGCCGACGGCACCCCTAACGCACACCCGCCCGTGCGCGCGGGAGAGCCCTGAATCGGGCCCGCGGCAGTCGCAGCCCGCTGTTTCCCCAGCAAACGGCGTTGGCGTGAAGTTGCGCCTTGCCGCAAGCCTCCCGCTAAGGGAGCTCTCGTCCGGCTCACGCGGCGCGGATTAAACCCAGCGATCGCAGCCTTCGTCGCCTTATTCTCCCACTCCGAGTCACGAGGGGGCTGGCAGCCGGCTCCCTCGCGTCCTCGTGTGGCACGCTTCGCCTGTGCGACAGCACCGAGAACCGAAAGCCTCGTTCCCCGTCCTTTTCAGAGGGAGTTTCTATTCGGAGTGAAGGGAGCCATGCAAAGAGGCGCCGCGGAGCGCTGGGAAGTTCCTCTCAACCGGCAGAGGTTCGCTTCCAAGGGGCCTGTGAAGAGGTCCCGCTTTAACGACGGGGTGGGAAGCGGCACGCAACCTGATTAACGCCACGCACAGAACTATGCGTGTGCGTGCACGGACGCCCGCCCGAAAGCGCGCGGGGAGCGAGAGCCCCGCGAGAAGCGGTGGAGAAGCGTCCTGGCGCTGCCGCGGCCCGGGCGGCTGCCGACCAGGCTCCTGCGCCGAAGTCACGTTGCCGCCCGAGGGAAGCGAAACACGGCTTCATTTTTATCTTGTCCATCTAGGGGGAAAGAGGAAGGAATATCTTGCGGTGGAAGAAGTAGATGAAGACCCTGGAGATCTCAGCTCAGCTCTTGGCTGTGCTACAAATTCCCCGCGCGACCTTAAGCGGGTCGCTCCATCTCTCTGCGCTTCGTTTCCCTTCTGCAAAGTTTGGAAAGCACGATCCTCCCTCCGGCCTTGTCTGCCTGGGTCGGGAGCACACATTTATTTTATTTTACTTTACTTTATTTCATTTTATTCCGGTGCAGCGCCTGGAGCCGGCAGAGCGCAGGAGAAAGGCGGGTGGGTGGCCGGGGGAAGCAGAGGTTGCAGGGCGACTTCTCTGGCTGCGCCCTCGCGCACCTTTATTTCAGAATACCCAGAGGAGATGCGTCCCTTCTGAATCAGTAAAACGTTACACTGGATTAAAGCAGATGTAGAACGACGGTACCTCATGCGGTCTGGTTCACACAGACAGCCGCTTTTGTTGTTCCCTCTCCCTTATCTACCGGCCTGTCTGTTCGCGCTGCAGACATTGGCTTTAGAGGAAAAGCGTCTCAGCCGTGCCGACCACAGCCAAACGTGCGCGGTGTTGTTGGGAGCCTGTGCTGGGGCTCCTTGGGGCACCTGGGCCGCTGCGTCGCGGCCGGGATCCGTGTCCTCGGCTCTTGGGCCTTTTGGGAGAACATCTGCAGCCAGGAAACCTCTTCTCAAACTGACGTCTGTGACCGAGGAGGAGGGTTAGGGCTGCCTGGGTGGGTTGGCTGGCAGCTTTTCCGGGGATATGACTTTCTCAAGCAAGTAAAACTAGCTTCTGTGATAAAATGCAGACCCAACACCCCATGAAACAGGCAGAATACCACCTTTCACCGCATCCTTCTCAAGGCGAGTAAGGTTTGGGGACCACGGTTCCGAAGCTTCCATCTCCGTTGCGCGGCAGCTGCGCGTTAGGAGGGATACGCACCGTCTTTAAGCAGAAAAGCGGAGAATAGAGGGGGCTTGCCCCGTGGCCGGGCGCTGAACTGGCAACGGGGCTCAGCTTCTGCGCCGGTCCCGGAGCTCTCCCGCCGGCGGGGGGCCCGCAACTGCAACCACTGCAAAGAGGGGGCGTCCCCGGGGGTCCCCAGTCCCACCCCAGGCTCTGCGGGGGGGCAGCTCCTTCCCCTCCGCCTTGCATCTCTTCCTTTGCGCTGCTTCGTTACTTCCCCAATGACCATCACTGCTGTCCCGCGGACCGGGACCGCGTGAAGAGCATCCCTGTCCCCAGAGGTTATCCCCGCGCTGCAGAGCAGGGCCTGGTGAAGCTTCCTCCCCAGGCTGCCCGGGAAGGGGAATTTCCACGGCGAACGACACGAGCTTTGTCTCGGGGTGGCCAGGAGGGTTTCACATGAATTACTTGTTGACTCTCCCGGCCCTTACGAGCAACCTTCCCTTGGTGCGGAGTGCTGCGGGGGCAGTCGGGGCCGCTTAGCTCCCCGGCTAATTGTTTTTTTCAAAGTACTTTCTCTGTGAGGCTCTACCGCAGCCGTTATCGCGTCTGGTTGATCGCACCCATCCTCTTCTCCCCCACTCGTGCCGGGGAGCGGGTCTCCGGCTCGCTGTCGCCTCTCCCTCCCCGTGTCACTTGGCACTTGACTGACAGTCGGTGCCCCACACGTAGCGCCGGCGTGGCTCCTTCGGCACAACAGATAAAACATTGCTTCGGCACCCGGCAATTTACAGCCATTTGGTTCTCATCCATCACCCGGGAGGCGGCGGGGAGAGGCAGCCCTGCCCGCTGTAAGCGATGGGTGCCTTACGCGGGAAGGAGCCTCCATCCCCGTCGCTCCACGCGGGAAGCCTCAGCCGTGCTCTTCCTCACCGCGACAGCCGGGGGTTTGCCCTTTCCCTCTCTTTTTCCTCTGCCCACGCGATTCTGCTCTCTCGCCCGCTGCAAGGACAGCCCCCGGGACGGGGAGGGTGGGCGGCCCGTCCTCGCCGGGGCCCGGGCGGCTGAAGCGGCACGCAAGTTTCTGACAAGTTGTGTTTTATCGAGTACGCACGGGATAATTTTGCACGTCCTTGTTTTGTCATTTAGAGCACTTAAAGTGTCACGGAGATTTCACTATCCTAAAAGCTTATCTGTCAGCATCAGTGAGTTATTCCAGTAAAAGGGTATCATCAACAGCAGCAGGAGGGGGGGAAAAACGACAAAAAAAAATAAAAAAAGACACTTCTGAAGGTTTTCTGTTCGAGGCTGTCTGCAGCCGACCTTGAGCCCGTACAGCTGCACCCTGTCATCGCCCACGGCCGGCGGGCAGCGGAGCCCGGGGCCGGGCTGCCCGCAGCATCCCTGCCGTCTCCAGCAGCCGTCCAGCTCCGCCTCGATGGACTGGGGGGGTTTTGCTCCGGGGCTTGCCCCCGCGCTGCGGGCTGCAGGCGTGCAGCAGCTCCCCTGGACGGCTGCGGTGGAGCCAGTGGCTGTGCTGGGGAGCCCGGGGAAAGGGCACGGTGGTTTCTCGGAAAAGCGAGAAGTGCGCGGGTCCAGCTCTCCTTGCCTTTGCTTCGGTGCAGCGTGAGCTGGCGCCTTGCCCCGTTTCCACGGTTCACTCCCTGGTAGCGCGCTGCGGCCGGGTGAACGGAGCGAGAGGCGCAGGGGAGGGCAGAGAAAAGAGGGTTATACCTGGGAGGGCGGATGGATGGAGGGATGGGTAAGCGGTTGCTCCCTCTGCTGCCGTGGGAAGCTCAGCCACCTCGTGTCTGGAAAAGCCTCCAGCCGGACGGTGCCAGGAGCTGCAGGGACTCTTGTTCTGAACAGCGAACCGGAAAACAAATTTGCCTTGTGCAGCAAACAGGTTTTAATGTGTTGTTAACCGTCTTTATACGGCTTTCTGTCCAAGGAGGTGGATGTACATATGCATTAAATGGCTTTCACCCTGGTACATGACCGCCGCGCCGTAATTCATTTACTTTGGAAATCCAGTGGCAGACTGGATCGTAAAAAATGTTGCATAAACATGCATAAAATATTTGTTCCAAGCGCAGAAGCAAATAAAAGAGTTGATGAGATGGATTGAGAGCCCAGGGGCGCGTCGAGCAAGGGGAATCGGAGGGAAATCGCACAAGTGCCGTTTGCGCCTCGTAGTCGAAATGAAAATATTTTCTCTTTCCATCTGATCAGGGCTCCTGCGGTTCCCCCTTGGTCGGAGGGCTTTGGCCACCCGGCACACAGCGATCCGTGTCCTTCCCGACACCGCTGAGAGGCAACGGGAGGCTCTTCCAGGAGCAGTAACCGCCTGCAGCGGCGGCCCCTGGGCAGCGGGAGGGGACGTCGGCCCCGCGGGGCGCCCCCAGGCTGCCGCCCCCTCCGCCCCGGGATGCGCCCGAGGCGCTTTGCCCCCGCGGCTTCGCCGGGTGGAAAAGCCACGCAGAACGAGGGGGGAGAGACCGTGCCTGACCGTCAGCTGGGGCTTCCCGGCGAGCCCGGCTGACGGCGCCTGCGCCCCTGCCCCGCTTCCCCGCGCCCGTGGAGGAAAAGGCTCCGTGCCGGTGTCCGAAGATGCGCAGGCGTGATTGTGCACGAGAAGGGCGAGGACACCGCTGCTAACGCGGGCCGAGAGCTGGCGTGGGATTTTAGAGGGCTTCAGCTCCGAGCTGTGCCGAAAGCCTCCTGCAGGATCTGGAGCGAGTCAGCGACTGCTCTGCTTTTCTGGGTGGGGAGTTTTTGCCAGATATAAATAACTAGAGCTTGGTAGAGCGTGGGGAGGAATGTTGACTTCTCGCTGGAAAAGGGAAGAGCGAAATGTTTCCAAGCAAAGCGGGTTATTTAGCGGTGATCCTCCTCCGGTGCGGTGCGGGCGCTGGGGATAGCGCAGCTCGAGGGGCTGCCAGCGCCTTGCCCTTCGTGGGGAGGGCCCTGGGGTCCCTCTGCCGCTTGTCCTGGGGGCGCCGGGGTTATTTCCTTTGCTTTAAGTATGGGATAATGCTCCTGCTGCAGCTTTCGGTGCTGCCAGGGGTGGGTGTTTCCGACCGGAGCGATGGCACGTCCAGGGCAAGAACGGCTTCAAAACCCAGGCGGAATAAGCGATGCGGTTTCTTCGCTTGCTTTAGAGTTGTATCAGTAATCCGTGGTTACATTATTAATGTAGTATTAAAAGGACTCGAGGCCTCTCAGCACATCGCTATTTCAAATAAATAATTACTCGAGCCAAGATAATTTATTAAATTAAATTGAAAAAGCCAGGCACACTCTATATTTGCCTTTGAGTAATTCCTTCCTAACTACCACGTCCAAAAACACCCTGCTGTTCACATCGCGGTACCCAGAGGCTGCAGGTGGGCTGGAATGCCGCCGCGGCAGCCGGCGGTCTCGGCAGGACCTCGAGTCCCCAGCCCGGGCACCGCGTCGCTGGGTGACGTCCCAGCCCTGCGCGTCGCGTCTCCGGGCAAGGAGACGGACGTCCTCCCGGGAACGTGTCGAAAAGCAGACAGACAGACGCCCTTATCGTTTTTTGCACCCCGGGAACCTCGGCAGAAAGCGAAGGGCTGCGCTGCAGTCACCGTTTGCATCCCCGCTGCGCGCGGCGCAGGACAGCCTAGAGGGCTTTCCTCCGGCCGCGGCGCTCCAACGGCAGCGCGCACGAGGTTTTGCTGTATCGCGTTTGTCGGTCATTTGCGAGCGAGGCCTTTGCCGTCGGCTGGTAGTTTTCCATAAAGCGCTTTGGTTAAACAAACGACGAGGCTGCGAGCGCAAAGTGTTACTTGGCTATTCAAAATCTCCGCGATGGTAGGTGCAATACTGAGGGAGCTTTCGGAGCGCCGCGCAGAGCAAGAACCGCCCGTGTAAGTACCCCTGGACGGGTGGACGGTGCCGGGCTGCGGCGGGGCGGCCCCTGCGGGCGTCCTGCCCCCCGTCCCCGGCCTCTGCGCGACTTGTGCGGGAGGGAGCTGGGCTGCCAGCGCTGCAGTGAGGCCTCCTTTGGTGGGCTTTATCTGCGCTTTGCCAAGACGCGTGACAAATTTGTACTAAATCGGAACCTCAAACGATGCCAGCGCATAAAAAGAGGGATGCTATTGCATAATACGGGGAAAATGAGATAAAAATCCTTCATACGGCACAGTTACTTCGGAAGCAAGAATAAACAATATTTAAAAATGTATAAACACAGATGGCATATTTTCCTTAAAAAAAATTTCGAGAAAAATAAAAGCCTCTTAAAAAGGAATAAAATATGAAAAGGAGGAGAAGTAGGTCAGAAAGAAGAAGTCAGAGGAAGGGGGGAAAACTAACAAAACGGAAATCAAAGGTAAAGCAGATTCCACCGGCGTGCGGCCGTGGATCCGGGCAGCTTGCTGCCAGCATCTGCCGGGGCGACGGCAAGCTGCGCCGCCTCGGGTCCAATCCAGCGCCGTCTTTTAGTGCGGGGCTGCCGGCGCTGCCGGCGCCGCACCTCGGGCACCTCCACGGCACATAACCCCGCGCAGCGTTTCGGGGCGAGGAGGGCCAGAGGCCGCCCGGCCGCAAGGGCGAAGCAGAGGACGGAGATGCCCCTTGGAACCGCCCCGCCGAACAGGGGTCCGAGCCCACCCGCGGGTACCAGCATGCAGCAAATAACGAAGCCACATTTAAATCGCCTGCTTTCCCAGGGATCAGTGACGAAGGAGGGAGACATTCGAAAGACTCCTTTAACGGCGCAAATAACCATTGTAGCAGCCTCTCTCCCGTAACAATCGTTCCCACGGTTAGCAGAGCAGGTGTTCGGCTAATAAGAGCGATTGAGAAGCCTTGAATGGTCATTATTATTAATACCCCTAGTAAAAAAGAGCCAGGGAGACGTACACCCCGTGCGCCCTCTTCTACCCTTTTGGTTCACAGGCCGGTAGCTCCTTCCTCTGGGGCTTCTGGCGGGACTTTGGGCGGTAGCAGCGGCCAAGAGGCGAGATGCCGGCTGCGAGGGGATGGCGTTAAAAGCACTGCAGGGACTCGACTGTCCCTGCAAGCGCACGCAGGTACCTTCCAGCCGGCCCTACGGGGAACGAGGGGCCCTTTCGGGTGGGTTTTGTCCCGTTTGTTTTCTGCTCGTACCGTGCAAGCTGGGTCAAGGGTGCACGGTCTCCTCGTGCGTGGTGCGGTGCCGGCGCCCTGAACAAGCTCTGCTCGACCACGGGCAGCGCTGCCGGCGAAAAGCACTCCGTTATGGAAATCTGTTGCTTGCTCCAGACCCCAGCGGTTTTTGCTTGCCACGCTGTGTCCGCAAAAGCTGCGACGCGGGGCACGTGCACTCTACTCGGTATCGCTTGCTTTGGCTTGCCAGAGCAGAGCGAGCTATGCTGAGCGTTGTGCCGTAATAACCAGAGCTGTCCAGGCAGTGGGACGAGGTGACCGTCGTGGGTCCCTTCCAGCTGAAAATAGTCTAAGCCAGGCAGCGCACCCTCGCCTACCTGCGCTGCCTCGTCTCGCCGGCCCCCGGGGCTCTGCGGCTCTACTGGAAGCCCCCTCAAGTCGAGGCTGTTGGGCTGGGAGCTTCCCGGAGCGCCCAGGGTTTGAGCTCGCGCTTCCCCGCGTGCTGCTCGGCAGGAAGGTTGCGCTCCAGGAAAAACATTTTTAGGACTTCAAAAGTACGAAAAATGGCTGAAACATTCGAAAGATGTGCTGGGGTGACACCCAAGTGGAGTTCCCCTGTGGCAAGTGAGCCGAGGGTACTGGCACCTTCGTTTTCCGTGTGGAATAAACACGATGCGTGGCGGTGAATTATCTCACGGTGAAACCTCTGCAGCGAGAACTTAATTGATTCCAGCCATAAAAATGCAAGCTTATTTTGCTGGTGTTAATTTAAAACTATTGTTACATCTCGGGAAGGGATAAATGTGTGCTTGCTTTGTCAAAGCAGTGATGAAACCGCAGCATCCTTGTTCCTCTGGCAAGGTGAGCCCGTACAGCCTCCGCCTGTCTGCCTTTGGGGACGGTACCTGCTACAGCGGGGCTCTTCTAGCAGGAGAGGGGGACGTAACGCCGGGCAGAGAGTGGAGAACCGAGCCAGAGAAATGCAGGTTTGAAGCAACGTGCTCCTTGGAAACAGTGCGGGTAATTAAAGGCTGAAACGCTCTAACAAAAGAAATGATAAATTCACCGCCGTTTGCTGTCCTCACGCTGTCCTCAAATGGAGCTTGGACGCGTTCCTGGAAGATAAACTTTCATTCAGGGATGCTATTGGACTGCGCAGCATCGCACGAAGCTGTACGATGAGTAACTCCCTCTGCCGGAGAACCGAGAGGGTGGGATACCCTGACCCGCGTTCAGCAGTACATCAGAGGAGACTGTCGTGGTGGCCCCTCTCGGCCCCGAAGCCTATAAATATTCACCCTCCTGGTCATTATTTCTGTTACTGCTCCCGCTCCGGTGAAAGCCTCGAAGCGCTCCGAAGCAAATCTCGCTGCTGCTGCTGGAGCCCGTAGGGGTTTTGGCATGGGCTGGGGACCGGCGGTGCGGTGCGGACCCCCTGCTCGGGTACCTGCCCCACTCCAGGGGCGCGCTGCTCCCCGCTCGTACAGCCGGAGCAGGCGAGCCAGAGGTAGGGACGGCGCTTCCCATGGACCCCCACGGCGCCTCGTCGTCACGTCGATCTCGCCTCACCCTCAGGCTTTGCAAGAGAAAACGGAAGCTGCGGCTCTAAAGCTGCTATTTATTCATCCCCGCTTAATCCTGGGGGCTTAAGGTCTAGCACACGCCGTGGGTTGGGAGAGAGCCCTTCAGCGGCGGTTTCTGTGAGAAGGGAACCCAGTTTCCGAGGCCGGCAGAGGTTTCGGGCGGCGGCGAGGGGCACGTCGCGAGTCCTTCGCCAGCCCTCGCAAGGCACGGCCGGGATGCTGCTCCCCACCCGGGATGCTGCTGCGGGAACGAGCTGCCGACACGAGCACCCTGGCAGCGCAGGATCCTCCAGCGCATTCAGAGCTTGGAAGCGGTTTGTTGTTGAAATCCTGCTGAGGATAAATACTGGTTTCCAGCATTTTCTGGGTGCCGAGCCCTGCTCCTCCATGCGGGCTGGCTCCCAGAGCCGGCAGCACGTCTCCCAGTTACGGCCTGGGTCCTGGTGTGAAACGCCTCTCCAGGCAAGAGCAAGCGCTATCGACTGTGGCTTTCGGAGGACGTTCATGCTGTCTCCTGAAGGTGCTTTATTTGTGAACGGTAGCTCCCGGTTACGTTTCTCTCGGTCGAAGCTGGCAGCAGCAGCCGCCCCTCAAAGCTGTGGAGGTGTTGGATGTCAGGAGAGACCATTCTGTTTGCTGAGAATCAGCACTTGCTGTGGCTGGTTGGCTCCAGGAGCCGGACTGGAGTCCCTGCAGGAAAAAAAAATGGCAGAAATAGTTGGGTTTGGTGGGTTTTTTCCATGAGTCGAGGAAAATAAGTCACACTGAACTCAGATGCGGAGTGTGGCTCGGCAGCCATCCGACGGTTTTGCCTCATGCGTGGGAGATAAGGCATTGCTGTTGTCGCAAGTCGGTCTGCAACGCGTGAAGGGGCGTGTTTCTATTCAGGTGGTTCGAGACGCGATCTCGTAAAAGGCCAATATGTAAAACGTGCGCTGCTTACGCGGTCCGAGCAGCAAAGCACCAGGTTTCCGTTCAGCGTGGGAAGGTGAACGCGATAATCTTCCCCCCTCGCGCTCTTTCGGTAGCAGCGCATCAGTGCGTGCTGTTGCAGGAGGGCACGCTGCAGCGGGGGAACAGAGGCGTCCTCTGAACCACGGCTCACCAGAAGCAGCACGGGGCTACGAGTTTCTTTCTGGCCCCTGTGCCTTCAGCTAAAACTTGCCGAGACGCAGGATATTTTTTTACGGCCGGACCCTCAGGCTGACTCTGAGGTTTACTTGCTTATCGCTGCTGATGATGATGATGATGATGATGATTCTTCAATTAGAATTTAGCTGGCAGCTCTGGTGATGCGAAAAGCCGCGCTGATACTGGTAACGGGAGCAAAAGCCTGTTTGTGTCCCAGCAGGGACGGACCACAGCCTGCGCCGCACCCCCGGAGCCTCTCGTCGCGTACATAGTCGCACACGCAGTCTCGTACGTAGCGATAGGTGAGAAACCTTCCGAATGCAAGTCTCTGTTGGCTTAACACCCCGGAGGCTGAGGGGCCAGCTGCATCGCCCTCGTCGCCCGCTCTTCCCGGTTTTGAAGGATTCACGTAGCAGAGGCGGCGTGCTTTTTAAAGCGACCAAGTAAAAGTGACCGGGCGCGTTTATTCGGAAAGTGGATGGGTTCTGCTGGCGTCCTCGCGCTGCCGAACGCCTCGCGTGGGTGCTCCTCCCCATCGATCAGAGCGGGAGCCCACCGCCACGGGCTCCCTCCTAAAGCGCCAGACGCGGCAAAAAGGTTCAATCAAAGGTTCACGTCGGCGTGACTCCTCGTGCGCTTCAAGGAGAGCTTGCACAGCGTTTAGAGGGCTTTTAGCCTATACGCCCATGCTGTCGAGGGAGCAACGGAAATACCGGACACCAGAAATGGAGCTGAAAAGGGGGGAAAATGAGGAAATTTTAGTGTAGCAGGCTTTGTCCGAGGTCACTCGTCAATGAAGGACACGAAGGACGTCCAGCCACGTTACAACCTTCCCCCTAAGGTTGCTCGCGGAGGTGCTGCCGGCGGTTTCCCCCAGGTCGGAGGAAAGCCCGCCGCTGAAAGGCTGCAGCCTGGCCTCGCCGGTCTCTCACCCACCCGCGCCCAGGGACTTCTGCAGCGAACGCCCAGGCATCTCCCTCTAGTGGCACCTGCTCCGTGCCGGTGCCGGTTCCACGCCAAGGCGGCGTTGCGAGGGCTCCCCGATTCCTCGCCCGGTGCTCGGTACGCTGCTCCTTCCTAAGCGTGAGTCGCTGCCGCGTCTATCCCGTTAAAGGAGATGAGTATGTCCCTCGTGAACTGGCGGGGGACAGCTCCCGTCATCGCTGCCGTTCGGGGCCGGCACGTCAGGCCCTTCCCCGCGGATATGTGTGTTAGCAAAGAGCTTCGCGTCTGTGAAGCTCTGCAGCGCCTTCTCTTAGAAGCCGCTACGCTGACGCGATGACTAGCGCAGCAAACGCCGGGGGCGTGCAGGCACAGAGCGATTCAGTTACTGGAGTGGTTTTGTCCGGTAACCGGTAATACGCTTCATTTTCTCAGCCTTGACGCTCCTGCCGCCGATTTCTGGGCTATCGCGGTTGTCCCTGCTATAATACACGCGGTTATCTCCTCTGCTACGTGACGTGCACGTAGCCGTTCGAAATCGAGTTACCTCACGGTTTTGGCTATTAAACAGAACCTTTTAAGAAGGCCGGCGTTTTAACTCCGGCGGTCTGAAAAGCGTTGCTGCACAGAGCGCTACTTGCAGAGGAACGACCAGGCCCCTCTCCCGACACGCATTCCTCCTCCGCTTCACCTTTCCCAAGGAGGCCGCACCTCCCCGCCTGCAACTTTCAGCCCGTTTCTAAACGGGGGAGTTGCGCCAAAGGGCTTTCTTGTTAAACGCCCGCGAAGGCAAGAGGCGCACATACCGCTGCTACCCGACGAAAATAACTTCCCGGAGCGTTTTCTTTCGCGCAACGAGCGAGAGGCGGGTTCGCCCAGCCGCTTACGGCGGGCAGGAAAGAAAGGCTGTACGAAAACGCCGCCGTTCAACAGAGCTGGTTTTATTGTGTGGTGAAAGACTGCATCGAAAACCAGAGGAGGAGGAGGAGGAGTACCAAACAGGGTGTTTTACCTAGTACATCGGAACAAAGAAGCTGCTGAGGCTCGAGCGTGTCGATTCCTTGCTCGAACAGAAAAGAAGCAGCACCTCAGGCTTCCGTCTGCGTTTTAAGAGCTGTTAGGAAACTAGGTAACCGAAGGGTGCAGCTTCTCAGGAGACCGGCGAACAGAAGAGAACCAGGGGACACATCTAGAACGTGCCTCGGGATGGCATGGTAAGACAGGGAATCAGCTAGCGGTTTTATCGCTTTCCCCGTTCTCAATTAGTTTCCTTTTCTTTTCATCCGTTTTCCTCTTGAAGATGCGATCTCTGTAGAACTGAAGTTCTTTGATGCTTTCCCTGATGTCATCGAGTGCTCTGAAAGAGAAATAAGGAGGGTTTGAAAAGGCCTGCGCACATCTTCGGCTACATCTGGGTTCTAACGCTCCTGAAAAATTCCGGGCCGCAAGAAATCGAACCCCGGTGCGCACGGATCGCACGTGGCACAAAGGTGTCCTGCGCTTTGTCTCTGCGTTTGGTCTGCGCAGGTGAAAGAGCTTACTGCGTGTGCAGCGTATACACGATACAGGGACCTAGCAAAGCCCGTGGATCCCACAGGACCCGCCGCCGCCTGTTTGGAAGAACCAGAAAATGCAGCTTTCTAGAAACGTGCGTTAACGTTGCCCGGAATCTTTTCTTCCCAAGCCCGGAGGCAGCTGCAGCTTTCAGGGATGCCTCAGATGCTGGCAGGAGCGTTAACTCAAAATGAAACCCTTCCACAGAAAGGAGAACGAGGTGTCCGATGCATCACGAACTCGGGAAATAGGCAGGAACGGAACCCTCGTCTCCCCGTTTGCAGTCTTCCGATTTCAGTGGCTCTGTGAGCAGCTCTGCCCAAAACCGGGACGGATGAAAACCACTGTTAGGCTGCCGCTTTCACGTGACTGCTCACCGTGACGCCTGAGCAGCGACAGATGCACCTCCGCTGCCCAACGAGCGTCTCGGACAAGGTGAACCGGAACAGAGAAGGAACCTTCTGACTCTCTGTATTTTAATAATCCCTTGCCCTACGCTCACCAGGCTGCGACAGGGAGCAGGAGCAGGCAGCCTCCGCCGGCATCTGCGTTAGAAGCAGTGTGCCTGGAATTCAGGGGAAGCCCCGTACTCTGCCCGCGAGGAGCACGGTTCCTGCGCGACGAGCCCTGCTCCGTTACGGGCCAAAGCAGAAACCTCACCTGTGAGAAGCCGCCTTCTTTGGTGCAAACTCGTATTCTTCTGGATACCAGCGCCTGCAAGCGGGAAAAAGGGCCACTTAAGGGAGGAAACCAGGATTTGAAACCACGGCTGGTGGCTGCTGCGGGTTTGCTACAATCGGCAAAAGAATTCTGCTTTCACCGGCATCCAGAGAAGCCGCGACCCTGCGAGTCAAGCGCCGCAGACGCCAGAGCACACCGTTCACGGGGTCCTTCCCTCCCGGCTCACCCTGGGCCTCCGCCCGAACAGAGCAGATGAAAGGAGGAGGTGGCTGCGGGCAGCCCTGTCCCAGCAGCTTTTAACCTCGTCCTAGGAGAGCGCGCGTCAGCGCCGCTTAACGGGCTTCCCTAGGTTCTCTACCGCTATTTCATTCGGGGAACATTTACCTGCAAAGCTCTTTGACAGTGCTCACATCAATGATCCTGTAATGAAGGTGCCTCATGAACTGAGGCATGTATTTGTCAAGGAATTTCTTGTCTGCATGAACAGAGTTACCTACAAAGACAAGAAACAAGATGTTCCTTCAAAGACATCACAAAGTTACTACGAACGACATGTAAACGAGAAGCGGGCTCTGCGAGCTAGGGAAAGATCACAGGGTATGAAAAGCTATCCGCAGGCAGCTCCTTTACCCCATTATCCAGTAAATATGACTGCAAAGGTTTGTCAGGTGTTCACGGCAGGATCACACGCGGTTTAAATACATAATCCCTCCGTTAAATCTTCGGTTACGACTCTCAACAATTTCTGCCACGCAGATAAATATCATGATATCACGCGAGCAACGGGTGTTCCACCAAGTGGAAATGGGCACTGGGATGAATTCCACTTAGCGCCGGTCCCCAGACATCCTGGATGTGGTTCCAGGTAGCGGGACATTTGGCAGATCCACATTTGGCGTTGGGTTCGATACACAGCGAGGAAAGGACGCCATCGGGTTTGCTGCTCGGATTTTACGGTCACAGACCACCGTCAGCAGTTACAT
This sequence comes from Anhinga rufa, assembly GCA_013400875.1. Taxonomy (NCBI): domain Eukaryota; kingdom Metazoa; phylum Chordata; class Aves; order Suliformes; family Anhingidae; genus Anhinga; species Anhinga rufa. The sequence continues at coordinate 6,254 of VZTV01005363.1, read as the reverse complement.
CGCCCGCCCCAACTGTAACTGTACACGGAAAGATCAATGCAAAGAAGACCCGAAGCTTCCCGCAGTAATGACGTGCGATATTGGCTTCGGGGAACCTGCAGAACGGGGGAAGCCATCGCTGAACCGCTCCTCGCTAAACAGGTGTTGATTTGCGTGCTACATGTCAGCAGAGGAAACTAAGGCAGCCCCGCCACGTGCGTCAGCGGGCCTTTCAGCACCCAGCTGGGAGCTGCAGGGGGGACGATGCTGTTGTTATTAAGAAAGAACATACTTTACCTGCAAGGGGGCAGAGGCCCGGCGGTGTCTGTTGCCGTACGAAGGACAGAAATTCGTACTCTGCCTGCTGCAATGAGATTTTACTCTCCTTCACAGCCTTCGTAAGGCCAGACTGCAAAAAAAGAGCCGTCCGTCATAAATCGGAAACACACCGCAACAAAAGATACTTCCCGAAACGCTCAGCAACAGCAGAAGGTCAACCCCTCAGGTGCCGTCTGCCTTTCGGTGTTCTGGGACACCCCCTTGCCTTTAGTCTCTCCGGGCAGCTCCGCACGCCGGCCCCGCGGCCGCGCAGGGCCCTGCTCGGGGAATCAGCCCAAGCAAAGGCGATCGTAGAACAGCCCTACCGCCACCGACACCCCCGTGGGGTTTGGTTTGCCCTTCCCGGTGGCTGTACTTCCGAGGGGTTCTCCTCCGTTACCGAGGTGTTGTTACGCAAGCCTCTTTTGCACACCTGTACGTACCTGAGCCGGGGAGTGTTGCACTTCTCCCTGTTCAAGGAGAGGCATCCGCCTCCCCAGCGCAGAGCAGTAGGTACAAATAAACAGAAATAATCAGGATCCTGGCTTAAGTGTTTATCAAGACTTGTACAAATCAGGCAAGTTCCTTCTTCCTTTTTTTTCAACAGTTAAATGTCAAATCTGCTCCGAGTGTTCTCAGCGATTTATTTCCATCTGGCTACGCTATATATTTCCACGACTGTGCCACAAAAATCTCCTTGACAGATCCAAGTGGTGGTTAAAAAATTCATTATGTGGCTGCATTTTCATCTATATTCTAATTGCTTCTCTTTTCTTAGTCAATTAAAATAAGTAGCTCCTCAGGAGCAGCGACAACGTACGCTACCATCTCCAGCGCACTCGTGAAGCTAAGCCGAGTTTGAGTCCTCAGCTGGAGGAGGGGAAAAGCACCCATCGGGGTAAATTAATACTCATTTTTCCAAACTCTTGCTAATCCTTCCCGGGGAGAGCAAGATGCCGAAGGGGAGAGGAGGGGAGGGGTTACAGGTCTCTTAAAACTTCAGCCCTTAATTGAAAACTAACTTGAATTTCAATTCATCATCAGGGACTGGAAAATCCATTCGCTTCCTTGCCACTGGCAAGGAGGAAGCTTTCTTCGGTGGCTGAAAGAACTAAAAATAATCTCTCGCCACAAAAGTTAAGCTTTCGGCAAAGAAACACGCGAGGCTTACAGCGCCGAGGGGACGGGCAAAAACAACAAGCAGTGGTTACAGTAAATCGGCCTGTTTAATTCTACAGGTACCGAAATTTGCAGTGATACATCTGCATTTTGCCGGCTCTGGACCATTCCACACCGATTTTGTGCCTGTTCTTACTTGGGACTTGAAGCCACAGCTTCCCCTAGTCCGTCGGAGTTACTCTTTGTATTATTTTATGCAGCGCAGAAGAGGCTTCGCCGGGAGGAGCTGTCGGAGGAGCCCATCCAACCCGGCCTTCGTTGAAGCTTCGGGCTCTCAAGTAAGAAAGTAGCTTCCAGCACTATGCTAACTTATTAAAAACCAGGCTACAGAGCACGGGCCGCTTCGGGGCGATCTTGCAGCTGAGATACAGGACAAAGACTAAACACACACGAATGCGATTCGCACGGGTGACTTGCAAGACCTCGGGCGAAACGTGAGGTGTCAGCTCCCTGGTACAAAACAGGGACAATACTTACCGTCTCCCGCTCTTTACCCCCTGTTTTGACAGCAAACTGTTCAGTGGAGGAGCCGTCCCTTTTGAGGTGACTACTGCGACTAATAATTCTGAATTATACGTTACTCTCATCGCTGGAAAGACAGAGGAATGGTAGCGTGACTGCTCCAGGAGGGTTACCTTCCCGTGATGCTCCTTGCACCACTCGGACATGCCATCCAGCAGCTCGTCGGGCTGATTGATGATCAGGTTGGGGCCCTGCCGGGCAAGGAAAAACGCAAAGGTAATGACAAGGAGCTCAGCACCCAGCACTGAGCACAGCCGTGAGGGGCGATGCTGCTGGCCCGCGCCTCGGGAGGGGGCCCCAAGCACCCGTGGCAGAGCAGGAATTGCTCCTCTGGAAGCAAAATCCCCCTGCGAGGGGGCCCAGGGGTCCCGGGCCAGGGGTCCCAGGGGCACAGCCAGGGATCCTGGGCTGGGGCTCCCAGGGGGAGGGCTGGGGGTCCCAGGGCTGGGCCATGGGTCCCAGGGGCAGGGCCAGGGGTGCTGGGGGTC